>JAKWJD010001762.1:5748815-5847914 GCA_027705065.1 Solanum peruvianum | reverse complement strand
TGGTGCGACACCCCCCCCCCCCGTAGCGTCTGAGGGGCAGCACGGCGCACTACCATTGCGCTGAAATGAGCCCTAATAAGTTGGGGCTGGCACAACATGCAAGGTATGTGCCTAAATCGTCATTTTTCATTAGGTTTTCGTCGTTAAGACTATTTAAGTCCTTCTAAAGTGTACTAACATTTTCCATTGATTGTAACTACTTTAAAGGACTTCTAAACATTGACAAATCATCAAGAAACATGACTCATAACCTTGAATTCAAAATCAAGGAAAGTTAAGAGCCAAGTCTAGAATGTTTTAAGAGTCTTTTCAAGAAGCCTTTTGCAAATGTTTTAACTTTGTTTTAGGACTTAAAGTGCAAGTTGAGTAAAAAGTAAATATTGAAGTTCATTTCTTCAAAATTATATGGCGACTATGTATTCCCAAGATTTTAAAAATGTTTTCAAATTTGAACAACCAAAGGGAAACACCGATTTTCAAGAGAGCTTTTTAAGCTAAGTTTGAGTAATTATATAAGCCAAAGAAAGATGTTTGTTTTAAAAACATATGAGCTAAGTATATTTTGGGAGTAGTATTGAGCACTGATATGGGGATGCTAGTTCATATTAATTTTTCATCTCCATAAACCATGTAGACATCAGAGGTAGTAAAGGATCATAATATTTAGATGACTCCTTAAGTGATTTTTATCATAGACTAGTGGATCCACATAGTTAAGGCGCTCTATATGACAACAAATTATAGACAGTTCTGGCAGCGTGGGCAAGACGTTGTATCACCACTTAGGCTTATAGTGATGGTTTTCTATAAGAGAAACTCCCATAGAAACTATATTACTTTGATATATGAGTAAAGTTGAGTTTGCTATTGTATATTTTTAACAAATTGAGTTGTTACTTAGTGTTCTAAATTCTTTGTATAAATTCGACTGTAATTGTTATTTTATACTGCATTTTGAGCTCATTTATTCATGAGTTGAGTAAATCCAAGGTAAGTGTTCCTTTCATATCTATTTAAATCTTATGTTGTGTTTAGCATTCCAACTCACATACTCGTACATTCACTGTATTGATACCAGTTAGTCTGCATCGTCCTATGATGCAAACGCAGGTAACCAGTATCAGCATACAGCGCCTCGTTGAACCAGTTGATCACTCAAAGTCAGTTGGTGAGTCTCCTTTCATTTTGAATGAATCTTTTTATCACTTGCTTTCAGTATTTCATTGTTAGGATTATTGGAGGTCTTGTCCCGACATCCCTATTTGTTTTAGAGGCTTCATATACAAATAGTAATATTCGTTAGTCATATTCATTTCAGTCGAATATGTGTAAGACTCGAGTTGCTATTTGGCTAAGCTATTATTACTTAAGTTATAGCATGAGTTATTTTTTTTTGTTTAAGTTTTTCGTTGAGAAAGTAAGCACGCCAAGGATACGCTTGGGACCAGCAATAATTCTCGGGTGCCATCCATGTCTAGGGTGTAGGCTTGGGGCATGACATTTCCTTAAATATTTACTTTATGTCCTTATACTAATGAATTGGCCTTGTTTCATGTTTTCCTTAGATTAAGTTTTTCCTAAGGTTTTAAATAATCTAATTGGTTATGCATTACACGTTTTAAGCCTATTATGATATCATATCTACGTTTATGCATATTTTCCCCATACATAGTACATTTTGTGTACGTGCATACTTGTGCCTACATTGTCTCATAATGTAGGGCTTGACGCTCTTTCTCCTCTCATGTGTGGCTAGTAGTTTTCTTTCCTGTGAAGATTATTGAGTCCTCATATTCTTATGTCTATGTTACCTATGCTACATTTTTTATGTATTTAGTTTTCAGACTTTGTACGTTATGTATGGGTAACAACCCAACCGCTTTTATGTTCGATAGAATATCTTGTCAAAACATAGTTATGATTCCACATTTTTGTTACAACCGTCTTTCATGATATGAGACATCTTAATATACTCTCTTATTGTATATTATATTGTATTATATGCATGTCAAGTTTCTTGTGTAGGACCTCTCGGGTCATATATGTCATGTAACGTCTAAGGTGTAGTTTGGATCGTGATAATTTCATAGAGGCATGGTACTCTAGTCAACCAACAATCACAAATAACATGCACAATCTCAGTCAAAGTATGTAAAAAACCACACTTGAAGCCACAAGTAAATTAAACAGGTTTATTCTATGAGATTATCAACATGAAGTGAATTCACATTCAACATTTATTTCCTAAACATCAATTACACGTGCATTTCACATGGATTAGTCAATATGAACAAACAAATACTTAAATACACTTATATGTCAATAGCCCAATACTAGACGATACGAGTACAAATTTGTTCCTTGGAAAATAGCCTCTACAATCTCATGAATTAATACTCTTCTTATATATTTAGATCCCTTAATTACCACAAGTTTTATAAATGGCTATAACTAGAAATTTCATAACACTTAACCTACGATCACCACCAAACTACACCAACAAGAAAACTCAAGGTTAACAATCAAGAACTAGAAAACCTAACCCTTAGTCATTATCTTTCCTCACCTTAGTAGCAATAACTACAACCTTTATCCATTCAGACTCCATGCCTGAAAGACTATGCACGAAATCTCCCGTCCATTTACAAGAATATTATGAAATTGAATATAGTTCTAACTATTCTTTTTTTAAAAAAAAAAAACTAGCCTACTTAGGGCGAAGCAAATTCTGCAAAAAATTGATAATGAAACTTTTCTCCTTTTGTGAAGTTTTTAGCTTATTTTTGGCGTAAAATAATAATACATTACAAAATCAATCACAAATGGCCTAAATATTTTCAAATTATATCATAATTCTAGATTCTAGGCCAACCTCATGATTTTCCACCTAATCTAGGTCTTTCCCACTATTAATTCACATAGGATTACCAACATCATGGTTACACTAATTCCTTATGGTGAATAAAATCAAGAGTTGCGTTTTTTAAGAACTACAGGTGTTACACCCTAAAATCCTCAACAGTCACATTTTTTCTACCTTAGGATGAATTCAACCACCACAACCAGAACCACCAACCCCCGGTCACAAATATCTTCTCTAGTACAAAAGTAGGCCATAAAATTGCTTACCTTTATGAAAATTCCTCATGAAAACTATTAAATTCACCTTATATTACCTGTTTTTTATTATCCAAAATGTTCTTGGATGAATATGGGAAATTTTAGGGTTTTTTCCTACATTTACAACAACTTACCCCACTATAGCATCCTGGACAGACTATTTATCTTACTCGTAATGACATGATGGATTACTACAATAGATACTAATTTACACATCGCTCGAGCGATCACACATGAAACAACTTGGCTAAGTCAAGTAGAAATTAGTGCCCGACTCCTCAAACAAATGAGATTGTTTGTCCTGTAGGTCCTCCTTGATTTCTAAAGTAGCTTAATCAACATTATGATGCTTCTATAGAACCTTTACCAATCTAATTTCATCTACTCTTAACTTTTGGACATCATAATAAATCATAGCAACTAACTCTTCTTCATATTGTAGATCCTTGTATAGCACTATTAAGTCTCACTTGATAATATACTCCCCATCCCGTGGTACCAGCACGGATACATGGAACACTGAATGGAATATAAATCTATATACACTACTGGCCCCACATTGTCAAGAACCTCAAATAACCCAATATGTCGAGGGCTAGGCTTACCTTTCTTATAGATGCTCATCACACCTTTCATTGGTGGCACATTCAATAAAACATGTTCACCAACCTGAAATGCCATATCCCATACATTGCAATCTGTATACTCCTTGTTTCTACTTTGAGTTGCCAACAACTTAGTTTAAATACCCCTCACTTTGTTCTAAGCTTCCTTTATCAAGTCAATGCATAGAGGCTTCACCTCACATGCTTCAAACAACCCAATGAGAAATCTATATCCCCTAGCATAAAGTGTCTCAAAGGATGTGGCATTTATACTAAAGTTGTAAGTATTTTTGTATGAGAGATCTCACAATGTTAAGAAATGATTCCAATGGTGCAAATTGAATCATACTTCTCTAAAGCCTTAGGAAGACCCACCACGAAGTCCATGGCTATTATTTTCTTCTTTCATTCAAGAATGGGCATCTCTTGAAGAAAACTATGTAGGCATCTAGTCTGATATTCTACCTGCTGACAATTTTAACACTTGGACACTTACTCCACTGTGTCCCCCATCAATCTAGGCCAACATAGAGTTGCCTCAAAATTTGAAACATCAAAACCAATGAATCATGAGACTCTACCAACACGTTTTGAATTAAATGATCAACTTGAAGAACCAAACCCAACAACTAAGACTGAGTACCCTACACGCATCAAGGGTGGAATTCCGGTCCTCTCTGAGAATTCCGGTCCTTTCTGAATACCACATAGTTTCTTGCGCATTTATGTTATTTCACACTGATATGAACTCAAACTGGAGATTTTAATTGTTTGGAAATGTAATGCCAATAGGGGGGAAATTCAAAATCTACCTCACCGTTTCCACTATAGAGATTGACACACCACTATCACGGCAACGTTCATTACAGAAAAACTCCCACTATAGTGGCCCAATCGCGCTTTGCAGCTTGTAGAGTTCATACCATAAATTTTCTTAAGTAAGAATTGTTTTCCATTTCCTTAGCCCTACCAACTATTGAAACACATACTATTAAAAATATAATCCCATGATCAATCTAAGACATACGTATCCTAGATATATGCATCATAGATTCAACACAAACCCCAAGATCATATATAGCAACATATATTAGGCACCTAAGACCACCTTCTAACAAAATTTAATATGAATAACATTAGAAAGTAGTGCATTATATCATATTCTCACTGTCATAACAGAAAATAATCATCTCTAAGGTTCTCAAACAATACCAAATGTTCCGAAATTAGAGTTTCCCCATGGTCACAATTCATCTTTTTCCCTTATCATCTGTACCAATGGTAAGGTTTTGCCAGTTTAACACGGAACTTCCAATCAATAACATAACCATAAAATTATAGGACTGGACTATACCAAAACATGTTCAGTAAATCATATAGAAATTTATCATTAATTCATCATACATAATCAATTTAAGTAATTTTATTGTCCATAATATCATACAAATACAAGTAATTAGACTTCCCGTGCATGCAAAAATTAAGGAAATAAAATGCAAAAAGTAACAATCATTATGTTATATTGTTATCAAAAGTCAGGTTCATTACCCCTTATTCATATAATTAATGACCACAAACTGATCATCCAATCATTCACATGACTCTTAATTCCATATACGAATTGGAATCTTCCTGATTCTAATATTTCCTTGCTTGAGTCTCTTCAGTTGTAACAATGGAATCTAGTTTACCTCGGAGAGAAATCAGTAGGAATCCCAAGATACAATTGGAATAACCTCATATGACAAGAGACGCTCCATCAAAGGAGTGAAGAAGTGATACAAGTTTCTAAAATGATTTATAGCATGATAATCCAATATGGACTCTAATACCAAATTGTCATGATCCATTAACCCCTAACTTGACGTTGCACATGATCACACTTGTGGGATAGATACCAAATTGTCACGATCCAACCCACTTGTCATACCAACCCACTTTTCATACATGCACCTACACTAACACCTAGATAGGAGAATCATTAACCCCAAACCTAATGTGTCCAACGTGATCACACATAAATCCATATATGAGTCCAACTCAACTTTCAAGTAACCTAGACCACTCAAGAGTTCATAAGACATCATTTGTAGTTTGACATGAAAATATGATCTATTTAAGAATCATCCCAACATTAAACACAAACACAACCATTTATGGACCAACACGTGACAAATATAACACAATAATCAATCCTAGTTCACTCATGAGACCCAAACACAAACTGATACTATATCGGTGTGGTATCCAAGTCAACCATTATTATTACATACCAGACATGGTATCTAAGCTAACAATTAGTATTTTTTATTATTGTGGTACTCGAGTCAACCATTAGTACTATTTACTAGTGTGGTACCCGAGAAAATTACAAATCACAAACAACATGCACACACAAAATCACGATGAACAACCACACTTGCATCCATGTGTAAATTAAACAAGTTCATTGCATTAGATTATAAATATGAAGTCATTTCACATTCTTCTTTTATTTTGTGAACATGCATTACACAAACATTTAATATGGAACAATCAATATTAACACACACATACATATATACATCTACATATCAATATTCCAATATTGGACCCCATTATTACTACACATACATCAACAAGAAAATACCTCTCTAGTCCATCAATCGATACTCTTCCCATTCATTCAGTTCCTCTGTATTATCACAAGTCCCACAAATGGCTATTACTCAACAATTTCATTATACTTAACCTTAAAATCACCACCAAACCACCAAAAAAAAATTCAAGGTTAACAATCAAGAACTATAAAACCTAACCCTCATTCATTATCTTTCCACATGAACAGTAATAACGATAACGTTTATCCTTCCAGCATGCACAAAGGTCTATGCATGAAACCTCTTGTCTATCTACAAGAAAATTATGAAATTGAATACAAGCCTAACTATTCAATTGAGAAAATCGAGCCTACCTGAGCACCAAGCAACTCTTGAAGTTCCATTGCAAACTTTGACTCCTTTTGTGAGGCCTTTAGCTAGTTATTGATCTAAAATATTAATACAATACCAAATCAATCACAAATGGACTAAATATTCAAAATTATATTATAATCCAAAACATTAGGCTAACCACGTCATTTCCCCACTATTAATCTTTCAAGGATTATCAATCTTGTGATTACTCTAACGCATTATGATAAATAAAATCATGAATTTCCTCTTTTATGAACAACTGAAGGTCTTACACCTTATAATCCTCATAAACCTAGATTTTCTTCACCTTAGAATGAATTCAAACCATTCCATTGAACCACATATGTTTTTATAAGACCTAATAAGCGAACTACAAAAGTAGAGAATCATATTGCTCACATTTACGAACATTCCTCATGAAAACCTACTGAAATTTTCCCTCGATCACTCTTTTCTTCTCGAAAAACTTTCTTGTGTGATTATGGGTGATTTTAGGGATTTTTCTACATTTACAATGTCTTATGGAGCTAGCGGTCTAATCGGACCCATGATCCCGCTATAGTGGCCCGAATCAATTTTTTTTTAGTTTTTACTCATAAAGATAGGAAAGATCATTAAAATAGATTTTTTGTCAAGTGTAAGATATAAAAAAAAACAAGGTTTCTTTCTTTTAATTTAGTGTTTGCTGAAATCGAAAATCTGTGATGTCTAGATAGAAGTAAAAATCTATAATTTTACTTTTTTTCATACAATCTCATCGATTTTCCATCGACAACAATTCAAGTAAGTTGATATGATACAAAAATAGAGATATTGGAGTTAAACTTACCAGCTAAAACAAAAAATGTGTTTTAAGGCTCTTGATGGGTGTAGATCTAGATTTCCTGAAATCACCTTCTGTAAAAATTAATGAATTAGACTTTGAAGTATTTAAACATAGATGGTGGAATTAATCAATCTTGTAAGACAGAACCCAATAAAGAATACATCCAAGATAGGAAAACTAGTTATTGATGATAAAATTACTTGGGGGATTTAATATGACATGGTGAACAAGCATAGATTTCTTTTCAACAAGTGTAGAGGATAAGATTAATTGGTTTGCTCACACCTCACTGTGGCATTTTTCAACTCTCTGATATCTCCGACACCTTCTCTGATGCTTTGATTGTTGAAGTTGTCACTAGAAGCATCTAGTGCCTCTCTAATTCCAATTTTTTGTTTGTGTTTCTTGTTTTGTTTGTCTATTTGATTTTCTTAATTTTTTATTTTTATAATTTTTTGTTGGGCTTTGGCTTTTGGGCCGATCTTTTGTATATTTTTTTGTTTTGCTAATCAAATTTTCACTCAATGGTTATATCAATTTTCAAAAAAAAGTGTCACGTGACCATATCACATAGGAAGTTGTCACAAACTTTAATGAAATATTAGCTAATTGTCATGATGCCACTTTGTCATCCCACATAGGTATAAAATCAAAGTATAAGTGATATATTCTTAAGGGAAAATGATATGGATTCTTGGAGAGGCTTTTGGAAGACCGTAGAATACTCAAGAAGAATTCTTGGAAGGTTTTACAATTCTCTAGACTTGTAGAGAATTCTAGAGGGACTAGATTGTAAATATATCGGGACTTGTGTAGTAAATTTTTGTTTATACTTTAGCCCTTAGAAGAGTAATATAAACAGAAGGGATCTCATTTGAAACTCAACCAAACAAGTGCAAAGAATTCTCCAATCAATACAAAAATCCTTATTACAAACTCTCTTGTTTCTTTCTTCATTGTCTTACTGATTTATGTTTGGAAAGATGTACTTGATCTTATAAGATCGTATCCTTCACTAAGTTGTCATCTGTCACACGAAAAGTTAGTCAAAGTCCGAGTTCGTGAAAAAGTGGTATCATAGCCAGATTGTTTCTAAGGGAATGGATAACTAGGGAAACATCAACACTACTAGCACCACCAACATCAGGTCGGCTGATGGAAAGAGGCACTGAAAAGAATGAAAAAACCTTAACAGTAAGTAGGAATTATTGCTCGACCCTCAATCACTGAATCTATTAATAAGTATGTGGGGAGGAGCCCATTAACGCCACGCCTGGAGTAGAGAGGATTGCAAGGGTTGACACGGTGAGGCGGTTATGTAGATCTTAGGCAAGCGCTTGAACAAGGTCGACGACAAGTTTAAGACTCTCAATGACTTCACCCTCGAAGAGAATGACAACATCCACAAAGAGTTAAATTCACGTAAACATGTAGAGTGTGAGATGAAGGAAACATCACTTCATTGAAGTGTTGACTCAAGAAGGCATTAAGCACAATTGAAACAACGAAGGCTGATATGGAAACTCTCAAAGGAAGAATGGAAGCTTGATGATCTTCAATACCCAATGGAGATACGGAGGCCAATATTTAAGCTCCCAAACAAACAATGCTCAAAGGCATTTGTTATGCATAGGAGGTAGAGAATATCCTGTTGCAATTGAAGAATTAATTTAAGTGCAACAAGGTCAAGAGTGATAAGAGAAAGATCTACATTGCGGTGTTGTACCTATCAACGATGGCCATGTTATGGTAGAGGTGAAATGAGTCAAAAATAGGGAAGGGGCTTTGCACTATCAACACATGGGAGAAATTTCGAGTGGAGTTCAAGAAGACTTTATTTTTAACAACATCATTTATGAGGCGAAGCATAAGTTTAGGGAGCTGAAGCAGATAGGCAGCACAACATGACAAAATTCCATCAAAAATTCAAATACCCTTCTCAAGATTCCAACACTCAACTGACTGTTCTTCCACTTCAAGAATGGGCTGAAAAATGGGCCATAAAGGATTTAGAATGGTGACAGGTCAAGACTACTGATGAAGGTATCATGCAAGATGAAGATTTGACAGACATTAGGCATGAAAACCCTGACAGATCTAGAAGAGAGGATATGAGAGGTATTCATGACCAAGGGTGGAGAGATTGTGGCAAAAAATCAAGGAGAAGCAGCCACATCCCATGAATCATGACAATTATATGTTTGATGTCAAGAAGTCTGGGCGTCATAGAGATACGGAGAGGAAGGCAGAGGCTACAAGGAGAAACAGTTGATGCATATGCAGCTGGGTAGTATGGCTTTAAACAATTCCCTGAACTGAAGAACCTTGATATCATATTATGGGATGGAAGGAAAAAGATAGAAAAGTGTCAGGGGAAGGTTTAGATATGACGCAGTTGGACTTGATTGGACAATGTAGAGCTTACTATAGCAAAGCAATGAAAGAGGTCGAATGAATATGATGCACAATATGTAGACATTACGATCAATGTACTACCCACTCATTCTATGATCGACACGGGTACGGAGGCTATCATCATGACCAAGACCGCACAAACAAAGTTAGGATTGATTTAAATTCCATGTAACACCCACCTCAAGATATTCAATGCACCACCAACTCTCATGTGCGGAGTTGCTCATGGTGAAGACAAGACTCGGTTTTCCATGTAGCAGCAATGCTCCGTAGTCATAGCAGCATCAAGTGGGGAGAGTGTTATGGACAGCCACTTTGTCATCCCACTTAGGTATAAAATTAAAGTATAAGTGAACTAGCCTAATTGGAAAGGATCTAGAGTCTTAGAGAGGTTTGTGGACGAATAAACAAGAAGAATTCTTGTAAGGCTTTACAATTATCTAGGCTTGTAGGAATACAAGTAGCGGGACTCGATTCCAAATATGTAGGGACTTGTAAAGTAATTTTTATTTATACTTTATCCCCTAGGAGAGTAGTATAAATAAATTGTCTCTCATTTGAAACTGAAGCAAGCAAATGTAAAGCATTCTCTAAGTAATCCAAAAAGGCTTGTATATTTCTTCATTCTCTTAAAGATTTAAGTTTAAAAAGGTTTTAGATTTTTTTTTAACAATGTTCTGTTTAAAATCGAAATGTTAGCTGGAATGTGATTGTTGTTTCTGATTTTTTCTTGAGTTTAAAACATCGTGAAAGAGTCATGAGTAAGTAATCAAGTGCCGCACAAAGCGTTACATAAAGTGTAAGTCCATGACATAATGCTTCAAAAATTCCAAAAACAGCGGAGGCTTGTTTACACCCAATTTTGACCTTTCACATTCTAATTAATTTTTAAGTTTTTTAAATTTTACATAACGTTGTAACAATTATTTTATAAAATTAGGAATAATTTTAAAATCATTGTAAGTCAATTTTTCCATTTCTAAAAAATATATTCTATATGCATATAATATATATATTTCTATAATTTTCTACTTTTATAAACATTTGGAAATTCTTTTTTCAATGCCAAGACCGGAAATCGCATCTTGATGGCGATTACTATAACCCTAGTGTAGTCAAGTTGAACTCATGATAACATAAGAAAAAAAGAATAAAGATGATAAATCACCTCCATCATAGATAAATTTTAAATGAAGAATATGAAATGTATATAAGGAACCAAATCTCAAACCTAGTATTAAAGGTACAAGAGCATCTAAAGATGGAAGTAAAGTTATACAAAATATAAATGTCTAACAAAATACAAACTATGTAGACAATAAATACATAAGCAAACAAAATATAAATGTCTAACAAAATACAAACTATGTAGACAATAAATACATAAGCAAAAGCAGCAAGCCTTCAGATGTGAAGAGCTCACCACAATCTCAACAACAAAAGGATCTTGAATGAGTGAAGATCGATGGTGATGAATCTTGCTAGGTGTTGCATCTAGAAAAAGCAAAAAAGTGTAGCATGATACAACATTTTATGTCTACAACCACCCGATAAAAGTGTGGCCTAAACTATTGTCACACCTCTTCCAATTTTTTACTCTTGTTAGGGGTATGACGGGTTTTTTTTAGAGAAAAAAGTAAAAGAAAAATGATTTTTTTAGAGTCACCACTTGGAATTGAGTTTTTATTTTACGTGTTCCAAGTCACCTGGAGAATCCTAATTTTTTAAAAAAATAATTTTTGTCTACGAAAACAGAGCTTGGGTAAGAAATTCTATTGACAGAAGGGAAGGTATGAGGCACTCCCCACCCCCACCCCCCGAGTCTCCTGATCTTCGCACGGTCGCTTTATTAACTTATATTTAGCTAAAAATAATTTTTGGAATAAAATGTAAATTTGTATTAGTTACTATTTAGAAAAATAATTGTCCTAGGATCGTAACCGCACAAGACCCTTTTTTAATTAAAAAAATATATATACACCAAGGATCATAACCGAACTCATGGTGATAATTAAAAATTTATTATTTTTTATAATAAAAAAACTAATAATTAATACTCATATTTTATTAAGAATGATAAAAATGAATAAATGATTTTGTTGCAACGTATAGACAAGAAAGTGATTTATTTTATTTATTTTTTGCAAATGAAATTGCTCATCAATATTTTTTATAAAAATAAAACAAATATAGATATTTAGTATCACCACTTGATAATAACAACAGAAGAAGCACTTTTTTTATATAATAATAATTTGGGTAACTTTCACATATAGCCACTTGAAAATAATTAATTACTCTCCATAGCTATAATTTGATAATTACAATTTGTAGCTACATGTTGTTTAGAGGAGAGAGGCGAGCGAGACTGGGACACAGAGGAGAGATGTGAGAGAGAGCGGGAAAAAAGTGGGAGAAAGGTGAATTGTATATGTACATTGGCTAGATAATTGTATATTATACATATGTAATTGTATGTATGGCAAGAAAGATTGGGAGAGGGAGGAGAGAGGCGAGTAAGAGTGGGAGAGAGGAGAGAGAAGAGCGAGATTGAGAGAGAGAGTAGAGAGGTGAGAGAGAGGGCAGAGAGTGGGAGAGAGGTGAAATGTATATGTATATAATTGTACATAACTGTATATTATACATTATATTTTTATAAATGGCAAGCGAGATCGGTAGAGGGAAGAGAGAGGCGAGCGAGATTGAGTGAGGGAGGAGGGAGGCGAGCGAGATTGAGAGAGGAGAGGAGGGAGAGGCGAGAGAGAGAAGTGAATTGTATATGTATATAGGCTAAAAATTGTATATTATACATATTAATTTCTATATCTTGGCGAATTATTATACATATACAAACATAACTAAATTATACAAACTCGAAGTCAGCCCACGTAATAATGTTTATAATGTTAGTCGCAGTGGTAATTATATCAAACTATAGCTATGATGAGTAATAAATATAGTATAAGTTTGCTTATCACACGTAATTTTCCCTAATAATTAAGCCCCTTCTTAAAACAAGTAGTGATATACTAATTTAAATTTATTTTTTATATTAATACAATTTCAGAAATGACCATTTAGTAAAATTTATGTATATACAAAATGACTGCATTGTTCTCTTTTGAAAGAAGATTGCAAAATAGTCAATTAATCTAATAGTTAAATTACTAACCAAAAATAGCATTTTTATATTTTTCTTTCAATACTCATTTCATATATTTATTTATTAAAAAAAAAGAATTTATGAAATGATTGGATTTACATTTTTTGCAAAAATGACCAGATTTACCTTGTTTGCAAAAATGACCAGATTTACATTTTTTGCCAAAAACAACCTCTTTATTTTTCCTTTTCTTAAAGTGACCAGAAACTAAAAAGTAAAAGAAAGACTTTAAGATTGTTATTTTTTAGCAAAGCATGAGTTTACTTATCAATTCTACGATGTGGTAAAATTAAACTAACCACACATTAATAATAAATATATATGTACATAATAATAAAACATAATCATTTAAGAATAGCAATAGACTTAAATAAATCAAAACAAACTTAATACAAACAACGTAATCAAAATATAAAAGAACATGAAACATCAATTTAAGATCACATTGTGAAATGTAAAAAGAAATACCTAAAGTTGATGACAAGTAAATAATGGAAGCAAGTTTAATTGAATTACAAAGACTTTCCCTCTTCCAATTTTGTTTCTTTTTTTTTTTTTTTTGTTTGGTCTTGTGTCCTCTTTGAAAGAAAAGAAGAAGTGAAATGAAGAATTGGTGAATTATTAAACTCACTCTTCTTGAAATGTAGTGAAGATTTCTTCTTCTTCTTCTTTTTTTCCAAGATAAAATTAATTAAAACCTTTTAGAGATGACTCATTTCATGGAAAAACTTAAGAATACGGCAAACATTCATAATATATTCAAAAAAATAGTTACGTTTTATTTTTTTCATATTATATTGATATAATTAGACTATAAATAGCAAAGTTAATTCTATATAAATAAATATTTTTTATATATTTTTACTATAATAAATAAATATTAAATAGGAAAGTAATTATAATTAGATGCCTAAATAATTATGGCAGACATATTTGTGCTTTTTTTTCCATGTTTTACCATCATCAAAAAAAATTATTTTATCAATATTCATATTGTCACGCTCCGAGCTACCCCGGAGACGCGGACACGGAACCTAGGACCACAAGTGATCCCAAGCTAACCCTGCTAGTATGATCGTGAGCATACTAAAGATAATAAGCTGATGGGAAGCTAAATCATAATTAAATCTGAAAAGATGGGGAACACCCATATTCTAGAACTGAGATATTTGAAAACAATAAGTTTAATACAATGGAAATATTAACTCAATACTAAGTTGATTCTAACTATGTCTAAAATAAGCCTCTAAGCTGGGCTAGAAATGCTGGAACAAGCCCCAGCTAAATCTAGCAAAAACTGAAATTAACTGACTAAAGAGTGAAATGAAACTCATAATTGTTGTCGTCGGAGAATGAGGACTCACTACTGAATCTGTTGAACTGGAGATCGAAAATCGATGTATACGTGATCTGGATGCTGAGAACCTGAACCTACATCACGAGAAGATGTAGTGCATGTATGCGTCAGTATTTGAAAGATACAGAGCATGTAGGATAGAGTAAAGCTTAAATAAAACATAACTGAACAAGCATAAAAGCAAGTGTAATAATCTGACATGATAGGCTGAATTATGAGCTAACTGGAAGCAATGACCAATTTATAACATGCTAAAAATGAATACTGAATATACTGATAAATGGTCAATGTAGAGAGTCTGACTGATCTGTGGGAGCTACTAATAACCGATAATAAAACCACATGAGCTAACTGTGGAGTCTGATGTATATGCCCCATCGAGCGGACATAATATACCCTACCAAAGGTATAAAATCATGATGGCGTGATCACAAAACTGATTACCCAAAGAAGGGACTTACAACCTACTTTGCTAGTAGTTCTGGGACTAATTGGGTACGCTAAACCCTAGTCTAACTTGGTATTATGCTACTCCCAATGAATTCTTTAAATTTACTGATTATTTTTGAATTTCTGTAAATACTAGATAGCTCGAAACTGAACATGCAAACTAAGAATGCAACAATTAATCTGGTAATTATGCATTTATAACTGAGGCATGTATATCTGAAATTTATGAACTATCTTAAATAGCATGTGTAATTCAAAAGCTAAAGAAATACATAGCTAGGGTTCTGAAATTCATGCAATAAACTGAATAATAACATGATAATATGATTTGGAACATATAACTAATAAGCTCATGAATTTCTCTTGAAGTTCTAGAAACCCTAGATCTAATCGTGATATGGGAATCAAGAATCTGACATAAAACTAGGGATCAAATGGGTGAAAGGAACCCACTAGTAAAATCTTAAATACCTGGTGATGAAATCCACGAAAAAATACTTTTAAGTTTCGGGGCTTGAACTGCTGGAGCTTGTGGCATTCTTGAACTAGGGTTCTTGAGCTTTTTTTCTGTTTTTTTACTTCTAATTTTCTAAGTTTTGATTTAATGATTTGACTTGGATATGTTTTAGTTATGTTTCTAGGCTTAAAATGACTAAAATATGATTATTTCGGGTCAAAACGATGTAACTTAAGGTTCAAACAAAGTAGAAAAAGATGAAAAGACCCCTGGGTAAGTTGTTGTCGGACCAAACAACGGACAGGACTAACGGTCCGCCGTCTGATTGACGCCCCGTCGTTGGGTCCGTCGGTTGGGCCTATTCGACAGGACTTTACTAAAATGAGCATAACTCTTAACTCAGAGGTCTGATTTTAGAAAGTCGGTGTCTATGGAAAAAACAATTCAATTATCTATATGTGGGTAGGTCATAGGACATCTAATTCATTTTGTTCTAAGATTTATGACCATTTGAAGTTGACCCAACTGCATTTCCTCTTAACTGTCTGCAAATTGTCCACCTACGGATCGTGCTAGTCATCCGTAGTTCTTGTTAGAGAGTGGTTGAATGGGGGATTCGATGGACGCTCACAGACTACCGACTGTCGTCTGACCTACAAATCGTAAGTTCGTTCGTTGTCCAAGACTTAACCAATTTTCTAGGCTGAAATTTTTGGGAGTTTCTGATCCCATCGATGGTTGTGCAGGATGTACCGTCGTCTCACCTACGGACCGTAATTACATCAATCTTCCAAGATTTAACCATTTTTCTTGGATGAAAATTTTGGGAGTTTCTGATCCCATCGACGGTTATGCAGGATGGACCGTGGGTCAGGCTATGGTCCGTCGATGCCACCGTTGGTTGCACCTGGAAAAATTTTTTTGTTAAAGCTTTTTTTTTGGTCTGTTTTGGCTATGGGGTGTTACATATACATCACATATTTCATGTCCCCCCCCCCCCCCAAAAAAAAAAAAAATTATTGAAATTCAAGATACTTTACATCACTACAAAGCGATTTTTGTGATTTTATATCCATCAAGTACTTTTTAATTACATATTTATCTCGTACTTGTATAGTTTGATACCCAAAAAATGTATTTTTTTTTGCTCGTTTGTCTAATGTATCCATACTTATACAGTTTGATACCCACAAATTGTATCTTTTTTGTTTTCTGTATAATGCATCCATATTTTTGCTTAACAACAATGTTGAAATGTATCAATTTTTATACACATAGATACTTGGGGTTTTATATAAGCACAAATTAAAATGTTGATTTCTGAAGACAATTTATCTAGATATATAGTAATATATCCAAGATAAAAAGTTAATTTAGGAATACATGTATAGTTGTATACAACGTATTCATTTGTGTGTATAACAACAATGTATTCATTGTATTCTATATCGGTGTATTCATTTTTTTGGTTTAAAAACTAGTGTATTCATTGACATGTAGTTCATCTAATCAAAATCGAAATACTTAACCTTCATTTCCAAATTCAACATTTGCTTACAACAATAACTTGAATTAACAAAAAAAAGATAAATACCTTTTCGATGACAATATAAGAAATATGGAGACTACAAGATTATTGAGTATGATTAATATACTGTGGTTTCACGGTATTTTTAATGTTTTTTCCTTTAGTTTAGTGTGTGTCCAAAATCCTTTTTGTATTGATTTTTATGTATGTTTCTCCTTATTTGCACGAAATCTGTCAAAATATGAACGTGGAAGTTTTGAGCGAAAAAATGCAGAAGAGACCACCTACGGAGCTTATGACGGTCCGTCGAGCCTGTGACGGTTTGTAGGTGGCATCGTAGTGAAGCTGCTGAAGGAAGATGGGGAAGTCTGACTTAGTGTGGGATTACGGAAGTCCACGATGGACTGTCATAGCCGCGACGGTCCGTCCTGCTGGTTTGTCGCAATGATAAGAGAGTAGTCCAGTACCCAAATTCCAAGAAGTTTAAGTATTATGGAACGGAGACCCTCGATGGACCATCATACTTGTAACGGTCCATCATACCTGCCGTTGAAGGTAATGAAGAAAGCAACAGAAGAATTTGTGAAGTATGGGACGACGGAGGCCATGACGGCCCATCGTGACTACAATGGTCCGTCACGAGGTCTGTCGACTTGGACGCGTTTTGATAGATTTTCAGTAATTAGAATCCTTTTTTATTAGGTTTTTGTTTTTATTATAAATAGTTTGAAAAACCTCGTTTTTGGGATTAGATTCTTTGATAATAAACTCCTTGATAGTAGACTTTTTGATAGTTAGACTTTTTGATAATCTTTAGTTCTCTTGTTCAAGTATTGAAGGATTAATTTCAGCAATTGTTACACTTTTTCTGGAATTGATTGTTGGTGCTTTTGTTGATTTATCAAGTAAATTTCCAGATTTTATTCTTTCTCATCAAAGTAAATGCATGAATTCTTATATTAAATATATGAATAGTATGATTATGACCATGGGTAACTAAACTCCATTACTAGGTTGTGGGAACCATGGGTGAATAATGAGGTAAAAACTAACTAAAATAGCAATTCTAGAATAGTGTCTTGCATGTATTGATAATTCTTTCGTTTAGAAGTCTTTTTAAAACGGATGGCCAACGTTTTAACTTCGCCTTAAATGCTACTTGCCGGATCAAGGAGGTAGATAATAGGAAAAGAATTATCAACATAGATTTAGTGTATACTATTTAATAGGCTAGTGTCGATTGGTACGAGGTAATAACTTAGTCAAATATCGAATACACAATGCTTAATATGAGGTAAAGGTAACGGTTAGTATAGCAACACACGTAGCTGGACCAGGTGCGGAGTTGAAATTTTCTAGATGCCGGATCAAGGATTTAGAGATACATAACTTATCACTTTACATGCAAGATACTAGGAAACAATGTTATAGTTAGAATTATCAAGTAGGAACCTGTGGGAACACTTAAGCCCTAGTTACTTTTATTAATTGATAGTCCAGAAGATGGGAATCATTAGTTGTTTACTTTAATCTAGTTAATTACTTTCATTAATTTAAAATAAAAACCCCCCTTTTATTTCTTCTTGTTTTCTAGGAAATAATAGAATAAATAATAGTAATAACAGAATAAAGTTAAGTCTGAACTATTTTCCTCGTGGGAACGATCCCAACCTCATTAGTTGGTTTCTTTACTTGATACGACCGCTTTACTTCTTATTTGAGGAGTAAGTTTGAGTGTATCAAATTTTGGCGTCGTTGCCGGGGAAACCAAGGTCAGATCTATGGTAACTATAAACGTCAAGGTCATTATGTCCGAGATGAAAATTACAACCACGACAACAACTTCAACAGGGGTAACTATGGTAACAGAAATTATAGTAATGGTCCCTATGTTCCTCCTCAAAATCATGAAGTTACTCCTAGGGATGGTGGAGGTAGTATGGCGCGAGTTTAGGATATGTTTCACAAAATGATGAGAAGGTTCGACCCTAGTGATGAGCACACTAAAGAGTTGAGAGTGATTTAGCGGGTATTGGGCAGAAAGTCAATACACATGCAATATCGATTTTAAGCAGCTTGAGTTACAAATGGCCCAATTATCTGCGACTATGAATACACGGCAACTGGTCACTCTTCCTAGCAACACTGTCCAAAATCAAAAAAATGATGGACACTGTATGGAAATCACTACTCGCGGTGGTAAGCTAGCCATTGACCCACCTATGCCTTCTAATGAGGAAAAGGTGATAAAAGATAATAATAAAGTGGTAGAGGTTAGTGGTGAAGTAGAAGATAACACTGGAAAATATGTTGAAGTGCCTAAAAAGGTAACTTCCATGCCTAGACCACCACCCCCATTTCCTCAAATATTAATGAAAAAGACCGAGGATGGTAAATATCGGCGTTTTATAACAATGTTGAAGCAGCTTTCTATCAATGTTCCTTTGGTAGAAGCTTTAGAACAAATGCCCCGTTATGCCAAGTTTATGAAAGATATGGTTACAAAGAAAAGATTGGTCACTTTTGAGGATGATAATAGAATGCAGCATTGTAGGGCAATTGCTACAAGATCTCTAGTACAAAAGAAAGAAGATCCGGGTGCGTTCACTATTCCTTGTACAATCGGGTTATTACATTTTGTGAAAGCATTATATGATCTAAGGGCAAGCACATATCTCATGCCCCTATCGATTATAAGAAGTTGGGTTTGGGTGATCCAAAGCCCACTGCGATGCGGCTACTGATGGCCGATCGAACAGTAAAAAAACCTATAGGGATACTCCACGATGTGCTAGTAAAAGTGGAGTCGTTCATATTTCCGGCAGATTTTGTTATTCTTTATTGTTAAGTCGATTTTGAAGTTCCTATTATTCTTGGAGGTCAATCCTTGCTACGGGTAGAGCCTTAGTTGATATGGAAAAGAGGCAGATGAAATTTCAGTTGAACAATTAAGAAGTGACCTTCAACATTTGTAGGTCCATGAGGCAGAGTAGTGAGATCCAATCGGTATCTGTTATATCCTCCAATGTTGGTGAGTCATCTGAGACACAAATAGAAGAACGTCTACGTGTCGAAGCATTAGCGGCAGTGATATTGAATTTTGATAACGATTGCATTGAAGAGTATGGGTCATTAGTTGTGGCTCTTGATCGAGGTGACGTGTGTTTTAAACCAATCTGAATGAACAACAAGTTTAGAGTTTGGTGAAAGTACTAAAAATGTTCAAAAGCGCTATTGGTTGGACTATTGCGGACATTATTGGGATCCCTCTTGGTATTTGTTCTCATAAAATCCAACTCATGCCCGATCATAAGTCAAGTATGGAGCACCAGAGACGCTTAAATACACCTATGCAAGAGGTCGTGGAGAAGGAAATCATTAAACGGTTAGATGCTAGATTAATCTATCTAATTGCCGATAGTAGTTGGTTATACCTGTTTCAGTGTGTATCTAAGAAAGGGGGAATGACTGTGGTCCCCAATGAGAAAAATGAACTTCTTCCAATGAGACCGGTTACTAGATGGAGTTTGTGTATGGATTACCGTAAATTAAATGCATGGACGAAAAATACCATTTTGCTTTGCCTTCTTGGATCAGATGTTGGATAGACTTGCCGGAAAAGGGTGGTACTATTTTCTTGATGGATATTCGGGGTATAATCAGATTTCTATTGCACCAGAAGATCAAGAGAAAACCGCCTTTACTTGTCCTATGGGAACTTTGCATTGAACAGGAATGTCGTTTGGGTTGTGTGCAATGCACCCCGCCACATTTCAGAGATGTATATGTAGATATTCTCCGACATGGTGGAAGATACTATTGATGTTTTTATGGATGATTTTTCTGTGGTGGTGAATCTTTGAGCGGTGTTTTGAACTATTATCTGAGGTCCTTAAGAGATGTGAAGACTGCAATTTACTACTAAATTGGGGAAAATGTCACATCATGGTGAAAGAAGGAATTGTTTAGGGTCATCGCATTTCAGAAAAGGGCATAGAGGTTGATCGAGCTAAAGTAGAGGTAATAGAGAAACTTCCCCCACCTATCTATGTAAAAGGTATGAGAAGCTTTCTTGGGCATGCAGGTTTTTACCGGAGAATCATCAAAGATTTTTCAAAAATTGCACATCCGTTGTGCAACTGTTGGAGAAAGATTGTAAATTTTATTTTGATGAATCCCGTCTTAAAGCATTCGTCGAGCTAAAAGAAAAATTGGTGTTTGCACCTATCATTATTCCTCCAGATTATAATATTCCATTTGAGGTAATGTGCGATGCTAGTGGGGTTGCTCTTCGTCTCCAATATTGTATACATAAGCGCCATAGTACGCTTCTTTGGGTAAAGTTTGTCTCCTTCTGAACTGTCGCAAGACTCGAAAGGGTGCATAAGGGCGAATTCCCCGAATAACTGGGAGAGGAAGCACAATCTGTCTGCGGATTTCCACGATGACATCTTTGGAGATAAAATGGTCAAGCATCCACTGGAGATCCTCTTCTCTTAATTAGGAGAAAATTTGAGCCCATCTTCCCCTTGTTCTACGATTGTTCATAATTGCCCAGTACAACAAGTCATTCAAATCCTTAGGGGTATTCTTGTTGTCAAGAGTAAGCAGCTCCCGAGTCCTGGCACCCTTTGCTAAATGGCTGAGGATCCACCACTGAAGGAGTAGGTTGCATCCTTGGAAGTATCGATGTCCCTCTTTACACTTTCTCAAGGCTCGATACATGTCGGACAGGATGACCGAAGCTATATGGTAGTATCCCTTGGTTCTCATACCCTTTAAACAAGGTATGCGCGAGTGTTATAACTCGGGTACTGATACTCAAACTTGGACCATGAGGGAAGACCATTGTTCCCAATAACTCCACAGCAAATGCTAGAGGACGAATCTCGTTATTATTCTCTGTTAAGAGACCTTGAAACTCTCGGTTGTAAGTGGCGAAGCTTAGCATATCCAAATTGGGGTATAAATATCTGTGAATGCCACATGGGATTCTTGGCACCAGTAGGCAAGTCTTTTCCCAACCCGAACCAGTCTGAATATCCTCTATACGACGAAGGCTTATTAGGGATGAAGATGTCTTCCTGTTTTCTGGCTCTCCTTTCTATCCCAGTACCTACCGTGTCTATGCAATCTCTGATCTCCTCTAAAGTCGGGGTAATTTTGGCGGTTCCAAATCAAAACACCATCCTTTGGCTATCCCAATATCCCGCAAGTACCTCAACCAGTTTCGGCCAATCGTTCATGTTGATCAGTTCTGTTAATGCACCCACGTATTTGTTGAGGGTTCTCCTGTGATCCCCGTCGAGATTGTCATACCACATTCTGAGTTGAGGTGGCGCCTCTACGACCACATCAAACTTTGGAAAATGGTCCATATCTACAAAATAGAAACTTAGTTAAGTTTCCCCCACCCCAAATTGGTTTTCACATGTACATCATTCAAATGTCAAATAATATGATATGTCGTGAGGTCGAAGAACTTGGACACGATTTTAGCGGTTTTCTACTAAAAAGACTTAATACACCTTGGGTATTAAGTCATCTTAGGCTAATGCTTAATTTTCGATTTTAGTTTCGCTCTATCTTAGGTTTACTAAAATAGTTTTCAAGTTGACGGTTACCCTAGTCGGACAAACATCGACGTGAAGCTACAAAACAACGTCGGATGACCGCATTCCAACTATTTGTTTGATACTTCCAAATGAATACTTGTGTATTTCTGAAGAAAGTCTTGGAAAGCCACATAACTTTCGTTTTCCTAATGCATACTATTTGCCGGTTGGCGGAAGAATGCCATGGAAATGCAATAAATTTAAAACTAAGGTAGACTAAACAAGTAAATAATTTATCACAAATCGCCAAATAACTTTAGTTTAAAGTTAGAATCCTCCAAGTTCCCCAGCGGAAACCGTCATTTCTGTTTTATCGAAAAAGGAGAAATTATTGTTTTTTGGAGAGTTTTTCACTTTTTTAGAGTCGTAACTTAATTTTTTAAGAAAAATTAAGAAAACTATTGTTTTCAAATAACTTAACAGAAAAATGTTTGAAATAATTAAACGGTTTAGGGGTTCAAATTATGTTTCAGGAAGGTGTTACGCACCTAAACATCCGTTTTAAAATGGTTTTCAGCAACTAACATAGTTAGCGAAAAATTGATTTGACTTGGAAATATTTGGAATAGTAAAGAGTTAAATTATTAACTTATTATCTAAGCGAGTTATTTGCAACTTTTTTTATTGGTTTTATGTTGATAGAACATTTGAGGCATTTACGTGGAGTTTGTAGTTTCTTAACTCAAAACTAACTAAAACATAAAGCAAGTAAATAAACAAGAAATAAGAGAGAGGGAAAGACATTTGGGTCTAAATCCGGCATCTGTTCGCCTTGACCGGAATTTTGGACCCACCCTTTTTGGTTTTTTTTACCCATTTATTTTGTACCTGTCTTAGACTAAACATATAACAATAAATGATAAATGCGGAAAACAAAGACGACAAGGGGGCTAGGCCCAAAAATAACAATAATATAAATATGAATATGAATGAATAAATCTTAGGCTGACTCGATAAAGTGAGTCCTGCCACTTCAATTTCTTCAACTCCTGCCACTTCAATTTCTTTCACTTAAATGCATGTACGTCGGTTTCGCCGGCTGACTCGATAAAGGGAGTTGAGCCTTTACGGCTTTCTCTCGAAATGCGAAGGGGAACGTGAGTTCTTGGTGAACTCAGGCCATTTGACATGCAACGGAATGGTAATAAAAATTAAATTCAGATAGTGATGTCTCCAATGGTATCTCTAAGTGATAACAAGATTTACTTGATTGCAAAGGAAGTATGAAAGAGTAACAAATTTTGAACAAGCAAGACAAATGGGTAGCAGTTGAGGGACAAAGCAATATGCGATGACTATAATCATGTCATCAATAGTAGAGTTACTGATGCTATTTAATAACAAAAATTTCATCCCTAGGCTGCCAAATTTTATCACCTTTTGGAGAAAGGCACGATCTTGAAATAACACACCAAACCAAAACTCCCATTCACCGACCGTAATTTAATTTCTATAGTTTGAGAATTTACACACAAAGATATTAAATGAATTAATCACTTTTATCCAATAAGCTATAGGAAACTATATATAAAGTACACAGAAACTTACATTATTAGGCTGGATAAAACAAATAATTAAAATCAAGAAGCTTTGCGCAAAATGGTGCAATATTATTTGCAAAAGTAAGTCCATGAACAAACTAATACCACTAATAACTCATTCTCTTGTCAATATGCTAGACCAAACAAAAAAAAGAAACAAGAAAAACGAAAAAAAAAAAAAGATAATAAGATGTAAAGAATAAAACATAAAAGTTCCAGCAAACAATACTTCAAACAAATTTGATGTCAAAATGTTTAAATCAAGTTAAAAAAAATAAAACATAAAGAAAAGGGGTTTGGAACCTTCACAGTAACACTTAAAACAAAAGTTAATCATATTTATGCTTCCTTAAATAAATCTTCAATGCCAAACATGACTATGATCAAACAGTAAACACATACCTAGATAAATATGGCTAAGGAACATAAGCACACCAAAACAAATTGACCCATATTCTTTTTTTTAATACATATTATATATATATATATATATATATATATATATATTAATATATATATTCTCTCTCGATTGCCCTCTAAAATAATAACATCGGTAACAAATAAACCCCACAAAACGAATGACTAGAATTTTCTTTTAAAAAATTGGGCATAAGCAGGTTTGCAAGCATGCTATTTTAGGATGAAATCCCAAAATACCATTTACAATATACAGAAATACAATCTATATTCTTTGAACAAGACATACTGCAAAATAACAATGATAAAAAATGTATACCACTACGCTCCATCATGACTTTAGCTATCACTTAAAAATGAAACGACGGCAAAGGTTGCTCCTCATGCTTCACCTCCACTAAATATACTCGGCTAAAAAATGAACACTGCTTCATCCAACCTCAACAATTGATTACAAAGAAAATAATACATCTGCGGGGAAAAGAAAAGAAGAAGATCGAAGCGACTTCAAACAATACAAAATGAGTATGATGTTGGGAAAGACAAGGCACTAACAAAGAAGGCCTGACAGGATAACAGCGAAGAATACCCAATCTATACTTTCCCTTCCGATTTGAACAAGAGAAGACAAACAACCACAAGCAATATGATAGTAAGGCAGCAAGTAATTCTACCCAAACAAATTAACAAGACAATATAAATAATCCACAAACAAGACCAAGATTTACGTGGAAAACCCTTCGATGTGAAGAGTAAAAAACCACGGGAATTAAAGCTCCACTATAATCACCAAGAGTTACAATATTGTTCTCCAAAATTATCCACAAAACAAGTGCCAAACAACGGCAACAATAAAATAAAATTGCACCAAATCTAGAGAATTAAAGGAGCAAAATCACTAATTTTGCAGCTACTATTCACGACAGCAAAACTGAAGTTGCAGGCCACCAAATCCAACTCTGTTAGTTCCTAATCAAAGATTGAGATGAAGATAATATGTTGTCCAAAAATCAGCTCAATCGGACAAGAAACGAAGCAGGAATTGCAATTTGAAGTTGGCTGTTAGGGCTGAATTTTGACTGCGAAAACTGCTCTCTTTCTCTCTTTTTGGCTACTAAAAAAACTCTCTGTGTATATGAAAATAAAACCTAAATAGGCTTATATTTGCTCATAAAAATGGGCCTATGGCAAAAATGGGTTGGTCCAAATTAGGCTTTTATTTATCCACATAGGAAGGGAAAAAGGACCCATAACCCAACAATTCTCCCCTCACGACTATGTGGAGGAGACCGCCATCCCGGCGACCATGCAACAATCTTCAAACTTCCCTCTTGGCAAAGCTTTAGTCATCATATCGGAACCATTGTCATTTGTATGAATCTTTTCAAGCTCAAGCAACTTAGAATCCAACACATCTCGAATCCAATGGTATCTCACATCAATGTGTTTAGACCGACCATGGAACGTAGAATTCTTGCCAAGATGTATAGCACTTTGACTGTCACAATAAGCACATACCTCTCTTAAGCACAACCAAGTTCCCCCAAGAATCTCTTCACAAACCAAAGTAATCTTTTACAAGCTTCAATGACAGCAATAAGCTCAGCTTCTGTAGTAGATAGAGCACACAATTTTTGCAACCTAGATTGCCAAGACACAGCTCCCCCTGCAAAAGTAACCAAGTACCCTGAAGTAGACTTGCGAGTATCAACATCACCAGCCATGTCTGAATCAGTATAACCACAAAGAATAGGCTTCCCTGTACCAAAACACAAACTCAGACTAGAAGTGTCACAGAGATATCTCATAACCCACTTCACAGCATTCCAATGTTCTCTTCCCGGATTAGAAAGAAAACGGCTAACAACTCCAACAGCGTGAGCAATATCCGGTCTTGTACAAACCATCGCATACATCAAACTACCAACAGCTGAAGCATAAGGAACTTTCTTCATATCTTCCTTCTCATCATCACTAGAAGGACACTGTTTCGTGCTCAATTTGAAGTGCATGGCTAAAGGTGTACTGACAACCTTAGCTTTGTCCATGCTGAATCTGCGAAGTACTTTCTGAATGTACTTCTCTTGTGATAATACCAATTTCTTGGCCTTTCTATCACGGACAATCTGCATGCCATGAATCTGCCTTGCTGGTCCTAAGTCTTTCATAGCAAAAGACTTACTCAACTCTTGCTTCAACTTTTGAATCCTGCAAGTATTATGACCAACAACAAGCATGTATCAACATAAAGCAACACAATAATAAAGTCACCATCAGAGAACTTTTGCACAAAAACACAATGGTCTGAAGAAGTCTTCTTGAAGCCCTGCTGACTCATAAAAGAACCAAACTTCCTGTACCACTGCCTGAGAGCTTGTTTCGAACCATACAAGCTCTTCTTCAATTTGCAAACATAATTCTCTTTACCCTTGACTTCAAAACCTTCTGGTTGCTCCATATAAATTTCTTCATCTAAGTCACCATGGAGGAAAACAGTTTTAACACCCATTTGCTCAACCTCTAAATCTAGGCTTGCAGCCAAGCCTAGAACCACACGAATGGATGACATCTTCACAACTGGAGAGAATATCTCATCAAAATCAACTCCCTTTTCTGATTAAATCCTTGACAACTAATCTAGCTTTGTACCGTGGAACTGGATTACCATCTTCATGTTTCACCCGAAAAACCCACTTGTTTTTCAAAGCTTTTCTGTCTTTAGGTAACTTAACCAAATCAAAGGTATGATTATCATGCAAGGATTTAATCTCATCTTCCATAGCATCAAACCACCTTTCTTTTTGTTCACTTTCCATGGCCTCATCAAGACTCTCAGGTTCTCCCCCATCAGTCAAGAGTACATACTCATTGGGAGAATAATGAAATGAAGGAATTCTCTCTCTACTAGATCGTCTGAGAGAACTCTCTGGAGCATCTATAATGGTTGTTGGACAACCACATCATCTTGCACTGGAGGCATCAACAACATCATGCCGGTCATTTGAACATGATCACCATCTTCATTATCAACTTAATTTTCATCATTATGAAGATTTTCTTCCGGTGCAATAGTCAAAGGAACTGGATCAACATCAACTAAGCTCTCACTACTCTGAAAATCAGCCTTGTCAGCTTTGTCAAAATCTTCAATTGTTTGGTCTTCAAAGAACACACATCACGGCTTCTAACAAGTTTCTTCGCAACAGGATCATAGAAACGATAGCCAAATTCATCTTGACCATAACCAATGAAGATACACTGCCTAGTTTTAACATCCAACTTTGACCTTTCATCCTTAGGAACATTTACAAAGGCTTTACACCCAAAGACTTTAAGATGATCATAAGAAACATTCTTACCAGTCCAAACTCTGTCAGGGACATCACCATCTAAAGCAACAGCAGGAGATAAATTGATAACATAAGCAGCAGTATAAAGTGCTTCTGCCCAAAAGAAATCTGACAGCTTAGCATCTGAAAGCATACATCTTACCCTCTCAACTAGAGTTAGTGTCATCCTCTCTGCTAAACCATTTAACTGAGGAGTCTTTGGAGAAGTTTTCTGATGCCTAATACCCTGCTCTCCCAATATCTATCAAAAGGACCAATATACTCACCACCATTATCTGAGCGGATGCATTTCAATGTCTTCCTGTTTGTCTTTCAACCAAGGCCTGAAAACCTTGAACACATCAAGTACTTGATCCTTGGACTTCAAAGGAAATACCCAGAGTTTGCGAGAATGATCATCAATAAAAGTCACAAAGTAAAGTGCACCACCATGAGATCTTACCTTAAAAGGACCACACAAATCAGAATGTACCAACTCCAGCAAATCAAGCTTTCTTGAAGGCGGATGACTCTGGAAAGAAACTCTTTTCTGTTTACGGCTAAGCAATGAACACATTTCTTCAACTTTGCTTGTTTCACTCCAGAAAGCAAATTTTTCTTAGCCAAAATATCAATCCCCCTTCTCGCTCATATGACTCAGCCTTCTATGCCATAACTCTGATGAAGTATCATTCTCCACCAAATTTACTGAGTCTCTGGACATGGAGCCCTGAAATACATACAAGTTAGACAACTTGTCACCACGGGCCACAACCATCAAACCTCTAGTAAGCTTCCACTGGCCAACACCAAGTGTATTAACATAACCCTCATCATCAAGATATCCCACAGAAATCAAATTCAAGCGAACATCTGGAGCATGCTTGACATTATTGAGAACAAGTTTGGAACCATTGTTACTTTCAAACAAACTGTCCCAATGCCAATAACTTCAACTTCATGATTATTGCCCATTTTCAACGTTCCAAAATTACCTGGAGTATAGAAGAAAATAATTCCTTCTTTGGCGTGACATGAGAAGTAGCACCAGAATCTACAAACAGCTAGACTCATCACGAACAAGATTAATGGCATTTGCATCACAAGAAATAAGATCATCGTTAGCAACAACAGCAACACGATTTTCATTATCGCCTTCTCTCTTTGTTGTCTCATAACTCTCTTGTGCTTGTAACAATATTCATGATATGCCCATTCTTGTTGCAATAGTCACATGTAATATTCTTGTATTAGACTTTGACTTGCTTCTACTTTTACCTCTATCATTCTGACCTCTGGACTTGTTTCTCCCCCTATCTTCAGTAACCAAAACATCGGAGTGTGAAGCTGAAGAAGATGGGGCTTGAGATCTTCTTCTCATTTATTCATTCAAGACACCACTCTTAGTATATTCCATGGTTACAACACCACTGGGAGCAGAATTAGTCAAAGAAACTTGAAGAGTTTCCCAAGAGTCTGGCAGAGTATTAAGAAGCCAAAGTCCCTCTCTCTCATCACCAAACTTACACCCATTCCGGACAGCTGGTCAAGAACACCTTGAAAATCATTAATATGATCAGAAATAGGAGTGCTCTCTTTATACCTGATATTCATTATATTGTTCAATAGGAACAACTTGTTGTTGCCAGTCTTCGAAGCATAAAGTGTCTCGAGCTTGTCCCACAAACTTTGGCATGTGTCTCATTCACAATATGATTTATAACATTATCTTCAACCCATTGTCTAATATACCACAAACCTGCAGATGCTCAAATTCCCATTCTTCATCATTCAAAGACTGAGGCTTATTAGAAGCAAACACAGGTAATGCATCTTCTTGACAAATAGAAGATCTTTCATCTTGCCTTTCCAAATATGATAGTTACTACCATTTAAACACACCATTTTGCTCATATTTTCCTCCATCATTCAAAACGACAATCAACAATAACCAATGCTCTGATACCACTTTGTTGGGAAAGACAAGGCACTAACAAAGAATGCCTGACAGGATAACAACGGAAGAATACCCAGGTCTATACTTTCCCTTCTCGATTTGAACCAAGAGAAGACAAACAACCACAAGCAATATGATAGTAAGGCAGCAAGTAATTCAACAAAACAAATATAACAAGACAAGAATAAATCAATCACACAAGACACCAAGATTTACGTGGAAAACCCTTCGATGTGAAGAGTAAAAAACCACGAGACCAAAAGCTCCACTATAATCACCAAGAGTTAAAATATTGTTCTCCAAAATTTGCCACAAAACAAGTGCCAAACAACGAGCAACAACAAAATAAAATTGCACCAAATCTAGAGAATTAAAGGAGCAAAATCACTAATTTCGCAGCTACTATTCACGACAGCAAAACTGAAGCTGCAGGCCACCAAATCCAACTCTGTCAGTTCCTAATCAAAGATTGAGATGAACATAATATGCTGTCCAAAAATCAGCTCAATCGGACAAGAAACGAAGCGGGAAACGCAATTTGAAGTTGGCTGTTATGGCTGAATTTTGACTGCGAAAACTGCTCTCTTTCTCTCTTTTGGCTGCTAAAAAAACTCTCTGTGTATATGAAAATAAGACCTAAATAGGCTTATATTTGCCTCATAAAAATGGGCCTATGGGGGAAAATGGGTTGGTCCAAATTGGGCTTTTATTTATCCACATAGGAAGGGAAAAAGACCCATAACCCAACATATGAATCGGAAAGAGAACTCTACCTTTTACGGAGAAGCGGCTGAGACAAAGAGCGAGGTAGAGGCGGCAACAACTACCACACCAAAGAGGACTTCGAGAAAACTCGAACGGTTGGACCCGAAAGTGTGAGAGCCCCAAAGCGGAACTTGAATAACTCAAAATAAATTTTCTGTTGAAAATCTATTCCCTCTTTTCTCTCAAAAATTTTTTGACTGATTTGTAATGCTGTTTAATTTTTCTTCTCTAAGCTAACTCCCCTCTCTTTTGTTTTGATTCTCAAGTGTCTCTATATATATTATTGTGTTTTGCTGTATTGCTATTCAAAAATCTTTTCTCCAAAATTTGGAACTCCAATTTTTTTTTACTCCAAAAAAAAACCACCCCCTTTACAATAAACTCCAAGAGAGTATATAGAATGAGTATTAGGGCTCGATTCCTTGGGCGGGAAAAGGGTAAAAAGGGGATACCCATTTTTTGATAAGAATTCAAATTTGCAAAGGGCTAAGGATGGTCGAGATGGAAGCAGTTCCCAAACGTATGATTTCCAACGAGAAAAGGGCGAGGGATGTCCGATTCATCTCAAGGACGAGCCAATCGTTGAGATCTCGACACCTTGCATGTTCTTCGTATGAATCTGAACTAGGACGCAGAAAACGAATAAAACGCGTGAAGCTATCTCTCTCGTCCTTTGGTGAAGGACATAGGAACAGGCAGATGACAGAAAGAGAAAAGAAAAAGGACTGGAATGGGTCGGGTTAAGGATATTTGGGCTACTCGTATATGGATTTAAAATAGAGTTTGGAAAAGAGGGAAGATGGTTGATTGAAAAGAAATGGGCCTGGGAAGTTTGAATTAAATGGGGTGGGCTAATTTTAGCATGCTGTTGGGTTGAGGAAAACAAAGGTCAGCTAAATCTGCTAGATAAAAGCCCAAAATGGTTATTTTTTTAAAAAAAATGAATAAGAAATAACAAGATGAACCAATATAGATCAATTAACAGGCTTCTTAAATTTTAACGAAATGAATAATCAACTCAATTATAAAACAAATAATTCAAAAATATAAGTCACTATATAACTACTAATTTAGAAAAATATTCAAGCAAAGTCGAATCTCTTTTGAGATGATTTTTTAATAAATAAAAATATACTAGTCGTAACATAATTATCCAAAAGTAGGTTTAAACTTTATAAAATCAATTATTTCAAATCGTTTAAATTTAAGAAGCTCGTTAATTGCTAATATATCGGGGAGGGTCAAAATTGAGTGTCAACAACTGTCCCTCGTTTTAGTTGGATTGATGCAAGAAAATCGAGGAAAATGAAACTGATCAATCCAATTTTGATTGACCACAAATTCCTCTTTCCAACAAAACTTGGTTCGGACTTTAGGAACTATGGCCGGATCCCGAAAATGGGCTTCCTACATATCCGGGCTATATGAGAACACAGGTCACCTATAGTTCGGTACGGCTGATTTAATGCACGATTTTTAAAAAAAATCAAAAGCCACCTAGATACCAAATTATGAAGGTACCAAAATGCTTGAGAATAAGATTCCAAAGCGAATGTTGGAACATAGCCGATCTTTCAACATTGAGCTCGCCCACATATCCTTAAACCTTAGGAATCAGGCTGTTTGTAGTTTGACTCGATCGGTTTAAAAGAATCTCTATTATGCTAGACAACCTTTGGTTCTGGATGAGCGACAAATTAATGAGTATGACTAGGAGGCTTTGTAACCTCTTAGTCATGAATGTGGTGCACTTCACACCCATAATTAAGAACTTACGGACATAATTTTTAGAACTCTTGGTGCTCTGTCACTCAGATTGGAAACTTGCTTCCAGCAGAGCGAAATTCCGGATGCAAAATCGAAACTTACAAAAGCCAAAGAAAAACCCACATGCCTTCTGATAGGGGTGTGGTTTGATTATGGTGGAAGTCAATCTTCTGCTCATGTCCTAAGAGTTTGACACTCCTCTTAGGACTATGTCCCAGTTTGCTGCTAAGAAAAAGTTCCACGTTGTGCTGTATCCTTTTTTATGTTGTTCGCATCTGTGGTTATGTTTTGGAAAATTTATCCTTTCGGATGCTCTCGATAAAGACTGAGATAAAACTCATCAGCATAAAAATGCAATTAAATGGGAGACAATGTCTTTTACCGTGTCGACATTTAATTATTCTCCTCGACATTTGACATCAACTCAATCGGTTCTACGTAAAGAAAATAAAGATTATGTCTTGTGTTTGCAATATAACCTTCAATGTATTCTTTATTTGATGTCAACATAAAGGAAAGTTGATGCAGTGTGCTAGTATTTCTTTTGATGTCGTCTTCGATGCTCTTCTTGATGTTTACTTTTATCAAAATAAAAGAATGCTGTTGATGCCGATGGATAAATATTTCTCTTGGGATGCACGATTTCCTTTTTAGTTGTGCATGCCTTCTTGCGAGGCATGAATCTTCCCCGATACGTAAATTTCTGTGAGGCATGGAATCTTCCTCGTGATGCATAAATTTCAGCGAGGTATGGAATCTTCTCGTGATGCATAAATTTCAATGAGGCATGGAATCTTCTCGTGATGCATAAATTTCTACGAGGTATGAAATCTTCTCGCGATGCATAAATTTGGACGAGGCATGGAATCTTCTCGTGGTGCACAAATTTCTGCGAGGTATGAAATCTTATCGTGATGCATAAATTTTGACGAGGCATGGAATCTTCTCGTGGTGCATAAATTTCTGCGAGGTATGAAATCTTCTCGTGATGCATAAATTTCGATGAGGCATAGGGTCTTCTCGTGATGCATAAATTTCAACGAGGCATGGGGTCTTCTCGTGATGCATAAATTTCAACGAGGCATGGGGTCTTCTTATGATGCATAAATTTTGATGAGGCATGGAATGTTCTCGTGATGCTTGGATATTAACTCGCGATGCATTATCTTATGCGATGCATGAATATTGATTCGCGATGCATGATTTTCCACGATGCATGGATATTGACTCGCGATGCATGATCTTCTGCGATTCATGGATATTGACTTGCGATGCATGGTCTTCCGCGATGCATGAATATTGACTCGTGATGTCATCTTTGGTCCAAATGAAGATCAGTGCTCCAATCAAGCAACATAGTGATCTTCTCGTTGCCTTCTAGATAATTATATTGTCTCAATTGACTATAACAGTAACATGACTTCCAGATAATATGTCATCTTGATCGATACTAAAATAATTGACCCTCCGGGTAATAGTAACATTATCTCTGACATTATGATGCAAATGATGTCTTTTATGGAAGTCGTAAACTTTTCCTTGAGATTCCGCTTGATTCTTCTTCGAATCTAGCTGGACGTTCTTTATAAATTTCATGTTGTTGGAAATTGATTGAAATAAACAATTCATATTCCCAAGTCTCCGACATAAGCTATATAAAACGATTTTCTGCTTCTAGGAAAACTATTGATTTTGGGATACTTTCCTCCTCCTTGGACTTCTCCATATTCATCCATTGGAAGAATTTGCTGATTCAGAGCAAAACTATAAACCTGCGTCCATAGAAAAATTGTTAGTTTTAAAAATGAACTGATCTGTGTCGATTTCATCAGTTGTTTACTCCTTGTCTTGCTATCACCAGTTGATTTCTCGATCTCCCAACTCTTGTCATATCAGGATTATCGAACTTCTTTGAGTCTGATGCTTGCAGGTTATTTAATTATTTGCTGAGGAGTTTTTCAGTATCACTCCGAACTGGTAGATTCATTCTGAAATTTTGAGGTCATCCTCAATTTTTGTCCCAATTAACTGTCTTGCTTATCTTTCAACTATAATTGAGCAGATTGCGTAATTTTAGAGTCCCTCTCAAAAATTCTATCCTGGTTTTTATTGTAAAGAGGAATATAAATCTTACGGGAGATATGACCGAACCCTTGTGGCGCCTACATATCCCGTAGAAGCAGGAATCAGGTCAAACGTAGGTCCCCCCTCAAAGGTTGGCAAAATAAGAAATTTACAAAGAACCCGACCGAGGCCGACATAGGCCGCCTACGTATCTCATTCTTGAGAATTCAGGTCTAACGTAGTTCAAATACAAGGAAATATTAAAAGGGGTAAATGGGGTGACCGAAGCCGACATAGGCCGCCTACGTATCTCATTCTTGAGAATTTAGGTCAAATGTAGTTCATTACATGAGGGATAAGAATTTAAGCAAAACGAATACAAGCAAACAGAATGATTACAATGAAATGACATAAATACAAACCGCAGTTTCATATGTAGTATCTGTTGACAGCGTCTGAGTTAATAGGTTTAGGCCATATGGTGCCATCCATCTCTGGAAGGACCAAAGCACCTCCAGATAATACTTAGAGAACCATGTAAGGTCCTTGCCAGTTCAGTGCGAACTTCCTTTGTACTCGTCTTGATGAGGAAAATACGCTTAAGAACCAACTGACCAACTTCAAAATTTCTTGCTCTTACTCTCTTGTGAAAGGCACGAATCATTATCTGTCTATACAACTGACCATGACAGACAGCAACCATTCTCTTCTCATCAATCAAAGTTAGTTGATCGATTCTCTTGCTTACCCATTCAGCATTACTCAACTCAGCTTCTTAGATGATTCTCAATGATGGTATCTCAACTTCAGCAGGTATGACTGCCTCTGTTCCATATACTAGTAAGTATGGAGTAGCACCAGTTGATGTTCAGACAGTCGTTCGATAACCCAGTAAAGCAAATGGTAACATCTCATGCCAACCTCGATGCTTATCAATCCTTTTCCTCAAGATCTTTTTGATATTCTTATTGGCGGCCTCTACAGCTCCGTTCATTTGGGGACGATAAGAAGTTGAATTTTGATGAGCGACCTTAAATTGTTCACAAATATCTATCATCAGGTGACTGTTGAGATTTGCACCATTATCAGTAATGATGGATTCTAGCACTCTAAATCTGCATATCAGATTGTTGTGAATAAAATCAGCCACCACTTTCTTGGTTACCGACTTGTAAGAAACTGCTTCCACCCACTTGGTGAAATAATCAATGGCAACCAAAATGAATTTGTGTCCATTAGAAGCGGCTGGCTCTATTGTACCGATGAAATCCATTTCCCAAGCTACAAATGGCCAAGGTGAACCTATAGCATTAAGTTCATGAGGCGGCACTCGGATCAAATCACCGTGCACTTGACATTTATGACATTTGCACAAACTTGCAGCAGTTATTCTCCATAGTCATCCAGAAATAACCGGCTCGAAGGATTTTTCTTGCCAAAGTGACCCATTCATATGCGTGCCACAAACTCTGGCATGTATCTGTTCAATAAGCTTCGCAGCTTCAAGAGCATCAACACATCTGAGAAGAACTAAGTGTGGGGTCCTCCTATAAAGGACTTATCCACTTAGAAAGAAATTGATAGCCATACGGCGTATCGACTTCTTTTGATTGGAAGTAGCATATTCATGATAAGTCGCAGACTCCAAATACTTCTTTATATTTAAATACCAAGGCAAACCGTCTGGTTCTGCTTCGACATGGGAGCAATGGATTAGATGTTCTTTCAACTCTATATCCAAAAGGATCAATATAGTCTGTATCCAGATGCTTAATCATCGAAGCGATGATGGCAAGAGCATCGGCCAATTCTTTTTGTATGCTTGGAGTATGTCTGAACTCGATCTTACGAAATCTCTTGCAAAACTTCTGCACATACTGTACGTAAGGTATAATTTGTGGGTTCTTCACAGCCCATTCTCCTTGAACTTGATGAATCAAAAGATCTGAGTCTCCAATAACCAACAACTCATAGACATTCATGTCGATGGCCATTTTCAAATCAAGAATACAAGCTTCGTATTCCGCCATATTGTTTGTGCAATTAAATCGGAGCTTAGCCACCATGGGATAGTTCTGACCAGATTCTGACACTAAGACTGCTCCAATACCTTTATCTTGATGATTCGCCACTCCATCAAAGAATAATCTCCAACTTGGATATGCTTCAGAAATATCTTCACCCACAAATGACACTTCTTCATCGTGAAAATAAGTCTTAAGTGGTTCGTACTCTTCATCAACGAGATTTTCTGCAAGATGATAAGCCAAAGCATGTGCCTTTATCGCTTTCTAATCACATACACAATGTCAAATTCACTCAACAACATTTTCCACTTAGATAAATTTCCGGTCGGCATCGCCTTCTAGAAGATATACTTCAGCGAATCCATTCTGGAAATGAGGTATGTAGTATATGAAGACAAACAATGTCTCAGCTTCTAGGTAAGCCACGTCAAAGCACAACACGTTATCTCCAACAAAGTGTATCGAGACTCGTATGGAGTAAACTTCTTGCTTATATAATAGATAGCCCTTTCCTTCTTTCCTGTCTTGTCGTGTTGACCAAGTACGCATTAAAATGCACTATCTGAGATAGACAAGTACAGCAACAAAGGAATCCCTTCTCGCGGAGAAACCAATGCCGATGGATTGGATAAATAGTCCTTGATAGCATCAAAAGCAGTCTGACACTCTTCAGCCCACTTTGTTGGGGCGTCTTTCTTCAGCATCTTGAAAATAGGCTCACACACCACGATTGATTGAGCTATGAATCGACTGATGTAGTTTAACCTCCCTAAGAAACTCATCACCTCTTTTCTCGTCTTTGGCGGAGGTAACTCTTGAATTGCTTTAATCTTAGAAGGGTCAAGATCAATACCCCTTCTGCTAACTATAAATCACAACAACTTTTCGGATGGAACTCCAAAAGCGCATTTGGCGGGATTTAACTTCAAGTTGTAACGACGCAAACGATCTAAGAATTTCCTTAGATGTGTCAAGTGATTCAAACTCTCGCGGGATTTGATTATGATATCATCCACATACACTTCAATCTCCTTATGATTAATGTCGTGAAATATGGTCGTCATAGCTCTCATGTATGTGGCACTAGCATTCTTGAGACCAAACGGCATCACTCTGTAATGATATACACCCGAAGGTGTAATGAAAGACGTTTCTTCTGTGTCTTCTTCATCCATCAGAATTTGGTGATAGCCTGCGTAGCAATCCACAAATGACTGCATTTCATGCTTAGCACAGTTATAAATCAAATATGAATATTTGGCAACGAAAAATTACCCTTCGGGCTATCTTTGTTGAGATCTCTATAGTCGACACAAATCCTGATTTTCCCATCTTTTTTGGCGACCGAAACAACATTGGCCAGCCAAGTTGGATATTCTGTCACTTCCACTAATCGGGACTCTATATGCTTGGTGATCTCTTCCTTAATATTTAAACTCAGTTCAGGCTTGAATTTCTGAGTTTTTTGCTTCACTGGATCGAACCCCGGGTTAATCGGCAGCTTATGATATACGACATCGGTACTCAACCCTTGCATGTCACTGACTTCCCTAACGAACACATCAATATATTCAGCAAGCAAATGAATTAGGCCCTCTCTCTGAGCTTCATTTAGGTGTATGCTAATCTTAACTTCTTTAACACGTTCAGGATCCCCCAAATTCACCGTTTACGTTTCCTCTAGATTTGGTCTATGCTGATTTTCAAACTGCCAAAATTCTTCGGCGACATAATCTGGTTCCTCACTTTCTTCTTCGTAATCGTCAACCTCGTCATTACCAACCCCATTTTGTTCATTCAGCTCGTGACATGACATGACATTGGCAGGTCTAAAAATTACGTTACTGAAATCATAAACAGACAAATTTAGGAAAGTAAAAAGTATAACAATGACTAAATAAATAAAGTTAAAAAAACAAAGAGGCTTTCATTCAAAATTAGAAACAATGCAAACTTTTGCAATGGCATAGGGCCATGTTGCCTTCTTTGAACATCACAATGAAAATTCAAAAATTTGAACAGTTAAGAAAATGCAAAATGGTGGGTCTCGGGTCTCTTCTGGACTACCAGCGATTTTAATGTGCATGAAATGACGCCTTTCTACCAAAGAGTTCGGGGCGTGGAAGTCCAGTTCCGCAGCACCTCCCCTGGCTCACCATCGCGGATACCAACTATCTCGACCTCTTCCTCAACAACAACATCAATCTCCTCGAAAAGGTCACAGATTCCTTCTCAAGGTCTTCATGCTCGGCATACTCTCAGATCGGAAAGGATTGACACAGATGTGGGATCGGCTTAGCCAATGCTTGATCATTTTTCTTCTTCATCTTTATGTCATCATCTGTGGGGATGTACCCCAAACCATATGTGGATCACTTAATGAGGACCGGAATAGGCTCAATATATCCTTGGGAATCTCTTCCAAATCCGGAACCCGGTGCAAAACCATTCTGCAGTATCACATTGGCTATCATCTTGTACACGGCAGGCATTAGAGTCTGTGGGGCCAAGTCTTCACCGGTGACATTCACCAGCTCAACCGTGTAAAAGTATGTACCTTGAGATATCTCATCAATGATCGGCACCTGTCTGCCAAGGTGACTCCCCTCGCCATGAATAACCAACTCTTCGTTCTTCCACACGAGCTTCATCATCTGATGGAGAGTAGAGGGGACGGCTCCATCCATATAGATGAACGGCCTTCTCAGAAGAAGGTTGTAACTGGTATCAATATCTAATACTTGAAATTGCGCGCTGAATTCTGTTGTGCCTATTTGAATAGTCAAATTCACCGCTCCCAACATGTCCCTCTAAACCCCATCAAAGGCTCTCACGTTGACTTGTTTTTGCTCCAGTTTCCCAAGGTCAAACCTTAGCTGCCTCAATGTCCACAACGGGCAGATATTCAGATAAGATCCATCATCTACTAAGACGCGGTTGACAACCTTTCACGGTATACCACAGTGATGTGCAACGCCTTATTGTGTGACCTCCCTTCGACAGGCAACTCATCGTCACAAAAGCTGATTCAGTGCCCTCGAATAACCTGGTGAAACATGGCGGCCACGTTATCGTTGCTTGTGCCCGCAGGTATATACGTATCATCGAGAGACTTCATTAAGTCCTGCATGTGGGATTGAGAGCTCATCAGCAGGTCCCATACGGAGATCTGAGTTGGAGTCTTCTCCAAATGCTTGACGATGGAATAATCTTTTGGTTGCATTCTTCTCCAGAATTCCTCCTTTCTCCTTTGCTTATCAGCATCTTAGCTTGATCCTTCTTTTGTCCTCCGAGAGAAAGCTCGTCAGGAGTGTAACATATTGCAAACCTGGTCATGCCTTGAGCAGCAGCAGTTTCAATGACAAACTTAGGCTTGACGAGAGTTTCTGATGGCACCAAAGCATTATCCTTTGTAGGTGTCAAAATAACAAACTCTCTCTTCTCTTTGACGCTCAAAGAAGCGACAGCCTTTTCCAAATCATTGTGGACGATGGGAGTAATCATCTTGGTTCCACACCTGTCTTCGACTGTCTTGATCATATTTACATTGCTGCATCCATGATTTGGTAACGGGTTGGTGTTGACATTTGGTGTCGTCGGTTGGAGAGAGACTACCTCTTGATCAATCAAATCCTGAATTTTGTGCTTGAGGTTGATGCAATCTTCAGTATCATGCCCAACATTCTTGGAATGATAATCACATCTCTGATCAGGTCCGTAGAATTTTGAATTAATATCCACGGGTTTGGGCCCGACAAGGTGGATGTATCCAGCCGCAGCCAGTCGCTCGTACAGCTTTTCTCGGCTTTCAACAAGCGCAATAAAGTTCCTTGAAGGCCTTTTCTCAAATCTGGGTCGAGGAGGGTCATAACTACCTTGTTAAGGAGGAGGCACCTGTTGATAATTTCTGGTATTTGGACGGGGAACTTGGCTTCTGGGGTATGGGTTTGTTTGGTAGTTTGGTGATGGATCTTGGTAATTCGGGGGGAATTTTGGTATTGTGGAGCTTGGACTTGATAAACAGGAGGGGGTGCTCGGTAGATCGACTATACGTTTAGCGCAATTGGGAGCAACACCCTGGTAGGGAGATGGAATTTGGTAGGGTGGAGGATGAATCGGGTAAATGGGAGATGGAGCTTGGACGTTTGGATAAATGGAGGCAGCATTTTGATTATTTGGATGACTAGATTGCGTGTACAAGCTTGGTAGGACTTTGGGGAAGGCCTGGAACAACCTTGGGAATATGATGAGCTTTTGGGGGTTTTCCTTCCCCCGTATGAAATAGCAGCAACTTCTTCTCTTTTCTTTCTCAACAACCCTGAAGACCCAGGTGATGCGGCTACACGAGCTATCATTCCTGATTTTAAACCGTCTTCGATAGTCTCACCAATCTTGACTATCTTGGCAAACTTTGCTCCAATGAGCAACATGATTCTATCATAACATCCCGGCTCTTGCACGCGCACGAACACTTCAACGATTTTTTCTCAGTCATGGCTGGTCTCACCCTTGCCGCTTCTTTTCTCCACCTATAGCGAACTCCCTATAGCTCTCGGTTGATTATTGCGTCATCTTCTCTAAAGAGTATCGATCAGGAACAATTTCTATGTTGTAGGCAAATGGATCAATGAAATCTTTGGTCAATGCATTCTCGAAGGGCCATTGCCTGGTTTCATGCAAGGTAAACTATTCAAGAGTTTCTCCACACAGGCTTCGGCTGAAGAGCCGCATCAACAAAGCTTCATCCCTTCCAAAGTAGGCTCTCAAATGAGCCATAGGGTTGCCCACTCCTCCGAAAGTGTCAAACTTAGGGATCTTGAACCCTTCTGGAAGGTCCAATTTGGATGGATGCACAAGTCCTCATAACAAAGTCCGGCGATATCGGGGGTGCATTAGAGCTGCCTTCTTGATCTCTTCTTTTATGTCGACCTTAACATCTTCCTTAGATCTCCACTCCTTTTCCTGTTCCTCATAATGGTCCAGCTCAGAACTGTGCACATCATGCTCGACAGGGGCGGGAATTTGAAAAGTGGCTCTTTTTGGAAATGATGGAGCTATAAAGGGACTCTAAGCATTTTGAGCGGTTTGATAATTTTGTGGGTATGTTTGAGGATTGGTATTCTGATTTAAGTGGTGGTGGGGTGTTTGGGGATTTAAAGCATTTTGGTTTTTATTTCGTGGCGGTGGAGCGGTTTGATGGTGAGTATTTTGAGGATGGGGTGGCATTTGGGGATGGTTGTTTTGAAGAGCAGGTAGAGTTTGGTAGGATGCGGAAGCATATTTGGGATTTTGGGTAGTCAAATCTATAACCGATGGATTCTGAACACGTATAGATGGTTGGTTCTGAGTTGGATCCATATTTATGGAAGGGAAATAGATTGGAGGCCTTCCATCGGCAGCGTTAGTAGCAAATCCAGGTGGAGGAAAATCCTGCCTCTGTTGCATTTCCACTCTCATCTCTCCAATCTGCTGCATTAGCTGCATAATCAACTCATTTTGTTTTGCTACGATTGGTTGAGCCACCACAACATTAGTAAGACTTACTTCTTCATTATTATCCCCCATAACTGCCTTTCCTTTGTCTGAGCTTTCTCTAGGGAAGGAATCTGCGGGACCTTTTGATCTGGTGAAATAAGGATGATCTACCAGCTTTCGATCGACACAGATCAGTTTCAAAGTACCTGAGAAGGAAAAAAACTCAAAGGAAGATTTGTCAGCGCAGACTCAGAAAATAAATTGCATAATATTACACAGAGAGCAGATAAACACACAAGTTGCTTTGTTTGAGGATATCTTTAACTCATGAGTAAGGACGGAAACATGTTTTATAATAAATAGGAGTTTGTTTATTTTGGTTTTGACGTTGTCTCAGACGGGCTAAATCGCATTGAGCTAAAGTCTCCATGCAGCTCTTCTTGACGTCCGTTGATCAGGACTTCGTATCTTCTCGTAATATAAAGGGGAGAATGAAAATTTTTAAATATAGGAGCCGATCCTGGAGAGGCTGCCTATGTATCTTACAAAGATAATTCAGGCCCAACGTAGTTCGAGTACAAGGAAATATTTTCATTCATTCGTTTATTACGATTACAAGGAAATTGAAAGACAACAATAAAGTCGTTTAAAGATAAAATGATGACGACACGTTAGTCATTTCCCTTCTTGTTTCAGCATTAATCTCCTCCTTTCAGGCGACCTAGGAATGGAGTCTTGTAGACAATTTCCTCGTCGTCGTCTTCCTCAGTCACTTCAGGGTTAGCGTTGTCGGGACCACTATTGGCCCCTTGCTTGTATGCAGGGTATTTTTCACCCATTTTCTGAAGTTTATCAATCATGTCTCTTCTTCCTTAGTGAAACCATCATTTCTCTCATGGAGGTGAATTTTTCCATTTCCACTGACAGCTCCTCCTCAAGTGACATGCTTTTAGCTAATAAAGTGGTTGTCTCCGATTCTATCCTCGCCTCTCTCGCTTCTCTTTCTTGCACTTTCAATCGAAGCAAGTCCAACTTCTCTCGCATGTCCGCTGTCTCCATCTCAAAATTTTTCTTTCTCTTCATCTGTAATGCCAAATCCTCATCCAGCGTCATGGTTGCAGCTTTGTAGATTGCGGTGGCCATGTCGACTCTAAGACCTTCCTCTTTGACTTCTTAAATTTCCCGAGTGATCTATTTTATCTTCCTTTGTAGTTCTTTTCCTGTGAGTTCCATATGGATGCTCTTACCTTTGTCCATAGCAACGAATTTTCCTTTCCTGAGACGGTAGAGTAATGTTTTAGGATTTGTGGTGTAGTAGGTGGTCTTTTGAGTGAGAAACTTGAGACTTGGAAATTTTGGTCGGACATTTTGTAATAGTGGCTTCTGTATATTCTTTAGAAATTTGTGGATAGGAGTGGGTTTACGATATCCACATTCATAGCAACATAGCACATAAGCATTTAAACATACATACATCGCGTCCTAAAACATATAGGGGGACCCTTTTGTTCCAAGGGTAGGCCTAGTGTATTTGAATGATGTAAGTGTGACTTTAAACCAAATAAAAAATATTCCTCCAAAAATAAATTTTACTAGTGAATAATAATGTTCACAAAGGGGAAATAAATATTAAAGACAAACCCTCGCAGGGTCCATTTGAAAGTGGAATAAAGGCAGGCTCACGCAGGGGCTAAAAACAATGTAAATACATATAAAAAAACCACGCAGGGGCGAAGTCCACTATGCCGCTCCAAATGATCCTGCTCCGTCGCGGTCCCGCTGAGTCTTGTATTACTGAAACATATATCATAACATCAGCAAGAATCCTTTACCCAGGCGTCCTTTGTCTTCCAAGCTTTCGTATCGCATCCTCTCGATTTTCTCCTTGATCCAAGTATCGAAATCATCATAACCACGCCTCAATCTTTCCACCTCTTAGGTCACATTCTCAAGATTATCATGGTTCTCGACAAACTTAGCGTACACCTCTTGGGCCTCTTTCTTTACCTCTTGTAGCTCGGCCACTGCTTTGGCTTCTCTATCCGTTACGCTGTGAAAGCTACATAGGATTTGAAAGGAGACATTTTGTATTTCTTTCTTTAGCCATTCTTTGTAACCCTTGTCATATCCAGCATTGAATCGGTCAGGGGCGATGGTGTCTTTATCCATACGCTTGGCTCTTTTCCATTCTCTAAACATTTCAGACGCATCATGCACTCTATCATCTCCAATATCGTATACATAAGCGCCATAGTACGCTTCTCTGGGTACAGTTTATCTCCTTCCGAAATGTCGCAAGACTCGAAAGGATGCATCAGGGCGAATTCCCTGAATACCTAAGAGAGGAAGCACAATCTGTCTACGGTTATCCACGATGACTTCTTTAGAGATAAAATGGTCAAGCATCCACTAGAGATCCTCTTCTCTTAATTACGGAGAAAATTTGAGCCTATCTACCCCTTGTTCTCCGATTCTTCATATTTGCCCAGTACAACAAGTCATTCAAATCCTTAAGGGTATTCTTGTTGTCAAGAGTATGCAGCTCCCGATTCCTGGCACCCTTTGCTAAATGGCTGAGAATCCACCACTGAAGGAGTAGGTTGTATCCTTGGAAGTATCGATGTCCCTCTTCACACTTTCCCAAGGCTCGATAAATGTCGAACAGGATGACCGGAACTATAGGGTAGTATTTTGTTGTCCCTTGGTTCTCATACCCTATGAACGACGTATGCGCGAGTGTTATAACTCGGGTACTGATACTCAAACTTGGACCATGAGGGAAGACCATTGTCCCAATAACGCCACAACAAATGCTAGAGGACAAATCTTGTTACATTCTCTGTAAGAGACCTTAAACTCTCAGTTGTAAGTGGAGTAGAATCATGAATGTACAAATCGGGTATAAAGATCTCTGAATGCCACATGGGATTCTTGGCACCAGTTGGCAAAGTCTTTTCCCAACCCGAACCAGTCTGCAATATCCTCTACAAAAGGCTTATTAGGGATGAAGATGTCTTCCTATTTTCTTGTTCTCCTTTCTATCCCAGTACCTACCGTGTCTATACAATCTCTGATCTCCTCCAAAGTCGGGGTAATTTCAGCGGTTCCGAATCAAAACAACATCCTTTGGCTATCCCAATATCCCGTAAGTACCTCAACCAGTTCCGGCCAATCGTTCATGTTGATCAGTTCTGTTAATGCACCCACGTATTTGTTGATGGTTCTCCTGTGATCCCCGTCGATATATTCATACCACATTGTGAGTTGAGGTGGCGCCTCTATGACTATATCAAGCTTTGGAAAACGATACATATCTACAAAATAGAAACTTAGTTAAGTTTTCCCCACCCCAAATTGGTTTTCACACGTACATCATTCAAATGTCAAATAATATGATATGTCGTGAGGTCGAAGAACTGGGACACGATTTTAGCGGATTTCTACTAAAAGGACTTAATACACCTTGGGTATTAAGCAGTCTTAGGCTAATGCTTAATTTTTGGTTTTGGTTTCGCTCTATCTTAGGTTTACTAGAATAGTATTCAAGTTGACGGTTACCCTAGTCGGACAAACATCGGGGTAAAGCTACCAAATAACGTCGGATGACCGCATTCCAACTATTTGTTTGATACTTCCAAATGAATTCTTGTGCATTTCTGAAGAAAGTCGTGGAAAGCCACGTAACTTTCGTTTTCCTAATGCATACTATTTGGCGTTTGGCGTAAGAATGCCATGGAAATGCAATAAATTTAAAACTAAGGTAAACTAAACAACTAAATAATTTATCACAAATAGACAAATAACGTTGACTTTTAAAGTTAGAATCCTCCAAGTTCCCCAGCGGAAGTCGTCATTTCTGTTTTATCGAAAAAATAAAAATTAGTTTTTTGGAGAGTTTTTGAATTTTTTGGAGTCGTCACTTGATTTTTTAAGAAAAATTAAGAAAACTATTGTTTTCAAATAACTAACAGAGAAATGTTTGAAAATAATTAAAGAGTTCGGGGATTCAAATTATTGTTTCAGGAAGGTGTAAGGCACCTAAAACATCCGTTTTAAAACGGTTTTCCAAACTAACATTTAAGAAGGAATGTCATTAACACGGTGGTCCGTCTTGCACAACCGTCATGGTTGTCAGAGACCCTTGTCCTAAGGGTCTCCATTTCTTTTCCAAGTGTCCTCTGACGGACATCTACGACAGATCGTCATTAGCACGACTGTCCGTCCTGCACAACTGTCATGGTTGTCATACACCCTTGTCCTAAGGGTCTCCATTTTTTTTCCAAGTGTCCTCTGATGGACATCTACGACGGACCGTCATACCCTCGACGGTCCGTCCTGCACAACCGTTCTGATTGTCAAAGACCCCTCTCCTAAGGGTCTCTGTACTTTTTCTAAGTGTCCTATTACAGACATCTACAGCGGACCATCATTAACACGACGGTCCGTCCTGCACAACCGTCATGGTTGTTAGAGACCCTTTCCCTAAGGGTCTCCAATTTTTTTCCAAAGTGTCCTCTAACGAACATCTACGAAGGACCGTCATACCCTCGACGGTCCGTATTGGGCAACCGTCATGACGGTCAGAGACCCCTCTCCTAAGGGTCTCCTTACTTTTTCTAAGTTTCCCACGACGGACATCAATGACGGACCGTCATTATCACGATGTCCCATCCTGCTTATCTGTCATAACTATCAAAGACTTTTCTTTTGAGGTCTCCACAAATACATAGTTGAAGTAAGAAATGACGGATGCCATGACGGTCCGTCATACTCACGACGAGTCGTCACCTGGTCTGTCGTGTTTCACTTGTACAAAGAGATGTCATTACAGCTTTGCTCTTATGTTTATTTTGTGTCGTTTTTGCTTTTCTTGTTTGCTCCTTGTAGTAATAATAATGATTCTTTACAGGTACTATCTCTAATGGCAACGAAAAAAGATCGTGTTAACGCACGTGAGCGTTCAAAGTCTGTCGCCCCGTCTGCCCGACTGGTTATAGGCTCTGATGATGAGCATGATCCCAAGTACGTGCCCCCAGGCACTGCCACTCCAGCACGAGCTACACGTGCAACCAGAGTTGTGCCCAAAAAGGTGGTGTCTGGCGTAGTCACTGCCTCGCAGTCTAATGAGGAGCGCACACTGATCGGCACACCTTCTAGGTCAGCTACATATGAAGAAGGAGCATCTAGTTTCTTAGGAGTTTCATGGTCGGAGGAAGCCTCTGGGTCCGCAGAAGTCCCTGCACCCGCCAGAGCTGCACAGTCTGCCTCGTCTGATGAGGCTGACAATCTTGATTCCACTCCAGGCCAGCGACTGGTCCTCTCACCACGGTTGTCGACCAGCCCAACCGGTGGTGTGTCGACGGGCAATAACAAATGTATTCATATTCCAAGTTTCTAAATGATAAAGGCGTCATGACACGGACCCTTACACTAGAGACGTGGGTCCTTACGAGAAGCCTCCCCACCATGCCCGATATCCACAATCTCTTCACCAGACACCGGCTAGAGTGGACAGCTCGTTCTTTGGACCGCTACAGTGAGGAGTTGGTCCAAGAGTTTAACGCCTCATATGTGGCTACTCTCCAATCACAGATCGATAGGCAGGTTGCCCCCGCCAAACTGGCCCCACTTGAGCACGTCAGAAAACGCGGAATACAGGTCGACATCTCCCTGCCAGCCATCCGCAGATACCTATACGGCGAGGATGTTGATGCTAACAGGACCCCTCTCACTGTCAAGTTTGAATACTGGTGGCAAATTGTAAAAGATGGCCAATTCTTGCGTGAGCAATCGCTGAGAGAGACCACCAAGAGGTGGATGGCCCTGCACTTGTCTATTGATAGAGAGGGTGCCGACTGGGTAACGGAGCCGAAGGGAGCCATTAGGAAGTCTAACTTGACCTTCACGGCTATGTTATTATGGTTGATTGTTCTCCACTGCCTTTCCCCCACGGCTGCTGATAATATAGTTACATGGGATCGCGCAGTTCTGATGGCTGCGATAATAGCCTGGTTTGTGGTGGACTTCGCTTGGCTTCTACAGGCGTTCATGCACGAGAGGGCTTTCAAGGTCACAACTACTTACCCTTTTTCGTGCATGATATTTTCCTTATGCAGGTCCGCAGGTGTTCCCATCTGGCACATTGATCAGCTCATGACTCTACTAGACACTGTTGATGATGAGGCCAATGAGTAGGCTCCATACAGAGGGCCCCATCCAGATTTGCCTACACGTGGTGAAAATATGATTGATACGGTAGCACATGCCCGAACGGCTACGCAGGATGCTTCTGAAACCCCTAACACTACCCCGGTCGAGTTTATCCTGAATAGTAGCACTGCCCCTAGCTCCTCTTGCTCAGCCCCTTTCCCCTCTCTAGTCCCGCTTGCTAGGGTCCAGAAACTAGAGGCTCAGATGACCACACTTCTGCATCACATCCAGCCTTGGATGCAGAGGTCTATTGCTGAGGCGGAGGAGCGCTTGGAGCGTAAGATGGCCCAGCACACAAAGCGGAAGATCGCTAAGGTTCATCAACGCTTAGACGCTTTTTAGTTGCGGGTGCTAGCCCGTCCATCCCGTCAGGTGGACGTGTCGACCCTTCAGGCTGCGGATGAGAGTCTACGAGCAGATATTGATATGATCCTAGAGTCTAGAGTGCCTGAGTCTGAGGCCCCTTCTGCAGAGCCTACTGAGGACACGGTGTTGGCGGCTTTATTCTCCAATTCTGATATTCCACCACCTCCCCCTCGAGAGCATGCCAAGAGACGTAGGGGTCGAGAGGAGGATGAGGCTAGAACACGAAAGAAGGAGCGTCATGAGCTAGAGGCTGTGAGGAGAGCCTCGATTGCTGATGAGGAGGCGTGTCAGATCAGGGTTGTAGAGTTAGCTGCTCGGGCATCTAGCTCCAGAGATGTGGAGAAAGCGGGAGGCACTACTGATAATGTTGTTGCTGATGAGGACACTACTGATGGTGTCCAGACTACATAGGTAGTGGGTTCCGGGGAACCGGACCCGCCAGAATGCGGATCGCCGGCGCTTTGCGCCCCAGGTTTGCTTCACCTACCACTCTCGTATTTTAGTTTTTTTTATGCATTGGGGACAATTTCATATCTTTTTGTTGGGGGTGGGGTAAATGGAAAGTGAGTGCTAGGGTGAAGTCTGAGTAGCCCAATTCAAAGATCCTCCTTTGGGGTTTTCTTGCCAGTGTTCTTTTTTCCCAAGAGACTAATTATTTTTATTGTTGAACCGGCATGTCTATATCTTGTGTACCTATTATAACTCTGAAGCAGGATGGATAAAACAAAAATGATATCCTGATGTAATGAAAAGGATGCATGTCTAGGCACAGTAATTGATAAATGTGTGGCTCTAAGCATGACATAGAGATACACCACCCCTAAGTCTAAGACTCGAACTAGGTGTCTGATAATCTGGTAGAGTAATGAGATATCAAGTGAGTGTGAGGAAAGTTTGAATAGTCCACTATTTGTACTGAGCTAGAACTCGCCTGGTTATTCCTTCTAAAATTAAGTTGTAATAGACGATTAGGAAAGGATCATAGGCAGTTGTTCAATATAGCCAATGTTTAGCGTAAATAAAATAAAAAAAACGAATGAAATTAATCCCTCTTTGATCCAAATGATTTGAGCTTAATATAGACCTTTCTTTTTCACCCCAACTGATCTTTTCTGATAATAATGTGTTGGACCTGGGTCCCTCCTTGGGCATGTGCACCTCAGCTTATGTCAAAAGCATAAGTTGAGGGTGTTGATATACCGTGGTTTCACAGTATTTTTAAGGTTTTTTCCTTAAGTTTAGTGTGTGTCCAAAAGCCTTTTTGTATTGATTTTTATGTAAGTTTCTCCTTATTTGCAGGAAATCTGTCCAAAGATGAACGCGGAAGTTTTGAGCGAAGAAATGCAAAAGAGACCACCTACGGAGCTTATGACGGTCCTTAGGTTGCATCGTAATGAAGCTACTGAAGGAAGATGGGGAAGTCTGACTTAGTGTGGGATTATAGAAGTCCACGATGGACCGTCATAGCCACGACGGTCCATCCCGTTGGTTCGTCGCAATAATCAGAGAGTAGTCCAGTACCCAAATTCCAAAAAGTTTAAGTATTATGGTACAGAGACCCTCGACGTACCTTCGTGCTTGGAATGATCCGTCATACCTATCGTTGATGGTAATCAAGAAAGCAGCAGAAGAATTTATGAAGTATGGGATGGCGGATCCATGAAGGCCCGTCGTGACTACGACGGTCCGTCACGAGGTCCGTTGACTCAGACGCGTTTTGATAGATTTTCAGTAATTAAAATCCTTATTTTATTAAGTTTTTGTTTTTATCATAAATAGTTCAAAAATTCTCGTTTTTGGGGTTAGACACTTTGATAATATACTCTTTGATAGTAGACTTTTTGATAGTTAGACTTTTGGATAATCTTTAGTTCTCTTGTTCAAGTATTGAAGGATTAATTTCAGCAATTGTTACACTTTTTCTGGAATTGATTGTTGGTACTTTTGTTGATTAATCAAGTAAATTTCTGGATTTTAGTCTTTCTCATCAAAGTAAATGCATGAATTCTTATATTAAATATATGAATAGTGTGATTATGACCATGGGTAACTAAACTCCATAACTAGGGTTGTGGGAACCATGAGTGAATAATGACGTAAAAACTAACTAAAATAGCGATTCTAGAATAGTGTCTTGCATGTATTGATAATTCTTTCGTTTAGAAGTCTTTTTAACGGATGGCCAACGTTAGAACTCTTCTTAATGCTACTTGTCGGACCAAGGAGGTAGATAATAGGAAAAGAATTATCAACATAGATTTAGTGTATACTATCTAATAGGTTAGTGTCGATCGGTACTAGGTAATAACTTAGTCAAATATCGAATACAATGCTTAATATGAGGTAAAGGTAAGGGTTAGTATAGCAACATACGTAGCGGAACCAAGGTGCGGAGTGAAATTTTCTCTATGCCAAACCAAGGATTTAGAGATACATAGCTTATCACATTGCATGCAAGACACTAGAAAAGAATTGTTACTTAGAATATTAAGTTAGGAACCTGTGGGGAACACTTAAGCCCTAGTTACTTTTATTAATTGATTAAGCTCCTTGATTTGAATCTATTAGTTGTTTACTTTAATCTAGTTAATTACTTTCATTAATTTAGAAATAAAAACCCCCCTTTTATTTGTCTTTTGTTTTCTAGGAAAATAATTGACTAAATAATAGTAATAATAGAATAAAGTTAAGTCTGAACTATTTTTCTCGTGAGAACGATCCCAACCTCATTAGTTCGGTTCTTTACTTGATACGAACGATTTACTTCTTATTTCAGAAGTAAGTTTGAGTGTATCAATGATGTATCACTATTTTTGTTAAACTGATAAAGAATAAGATCAGCTATGTCTTCAAATAAGTAATATTTAGTAATAAAATTAATTAAGGGAAGTTGTTCATTGTATGGACGTAATGTAAGGATCATGGGCTATATTTAGAGTCAATACCTTTTTTAGTTTGTTGTACTTAAAGCTGTATTAATTTATAAATAAAAAAATAAAATACTATACAAAAATACAACTAAAAATTAATATAAATTATAGTTATTTATTGTAAATATCATACTTACAGCTAGTGGTATTCATTAACCCAATAAATATACTTATTTTTGTAAGTTGCTCTTCTTTATTCATTAATTGAATAATAGTTAAATGGGTCATCTGAAAATTTTAAAATATGTTCAAAATGTCATTTTAGATGACTTATTTCATTTAGTTTATTCATTGATTGAATAATATCTTAATGGGTCGTTTGAAAATTTAAAACGGACCCAAAATGTTGACCCATTTGATCAAGAACCCAAAACCAAAAGAAAATCAGCCACTAACACAAAGCTCAAACATCTAAACTATATAGAAGATCAAACACAACAAATAAGGAATAAAATAAAAAATAAAAAATAAAAAAGATAAAAATAAAAATGAAGAACAAAAATAAAATAGAACAAAGTTCAAGCAACAACTTCAACATGATAAACTTGAAGAACACTACAAAACAATACAAAATCCGGCACCAAAATGACTTATATGATTAAAAGAAAATGATAATGATGGATTTAAATAGAGGTTGAGAGGGAAAAAGATTGATATAAATTTTTGGGTGAATGGGCGTTGTCGAAAAACTTCGGTCAAAAATTTTTTTGTTAGATTTTGGACAAAAAATTTATATCAATAGATCAAACTTGAAGAGCTATACACGTATATGTAGAGGGTATGGGATGGGGACGACCGGAACTACATAAAAGTGTAGATTTTTCAGTGAAACAGTGGCGACCGCTGACAGCAGTGGCGCCAGCCGGCCGGTGGCTGGTGGAAGCAAAGAGGAAAAGAAATTAAAAATGCAAATAAAAATTTTGATTTTTGGAGTATTGTATTTTTGTTAGAGTCTCATAAGATCCCTTGGATCAAAATATCATGAATGGTTGAGATTCAATCTTAACAATTTCTATTAGACTGTATAAAAATTGATTGGGCTATTAGAAATTGGTCCAAATCAACCCAATTCAAAAAAAATTGGGTCATTTGGGTCAATTTAAAAAAATAATACAAACAAACACAAACAAAACAAAAAGTATAAACAAAACATAAGAAAATACATTACTATATACTATAGGAGTCAAATAAACACGTCAAAAACTAGGTGTTAACAGCATACCCCTCTTTGCTTGGAAACATGAAGTGTTTTCAAGCACAGAAAGTGAAAGGAGTGACTATTTTTTTACAGTTTCAAACTCCGAGGAAGACATTTTTAAAAAGATGAACCTTGCTTCAGAGGTTGCCTATATATCCTTGATTAAAAGAAAATCAGGTAAGTGTAGTTAGAGAAACTTTGATAGCCAAAACTATAAGAAACGGAGTTCAAAATATTGCTTCACATTGTTTTTCATCATCTACTGTCTATTCTTACTAAAAAAAAATAGGGAATTATGTTTCTCTACATTATAAGATTTACAAGATCCCTACTTGATGTTTTTTCTTAGGGTCTCATCTTGATTTTCGACTTGCTCTATTCATTACCTCTTAGATTGATCTTCACGCTCTCTTGGCGGCTTGTGGATCATTCTCAAGTGCATGTTTTAACTTGAGTTGGCAATTGAAACTCAAAACTCACTATCACAAAATGAAGAGCCCAAAAAGGATGTGTTTCCTTTTGGGAGGAAAAAAATGAGAATCTTGAACTAGGACGTATAACCCTAGAAAGAAAAAGAGAATTGAGGCGTATTGCCTTGAGGGTTTCAAATTAGACGCATTTTCTTTCTAGATTGACCTAAGATTGGGTATATCACCCAAAAATGTAAATAGGATGCGTATAGCCCATGAATGTTGGTGCGTATTGCCCAGGTTATGCATATGGTTTATTGACCATGAATATAGAATTGATGCGCGTTGCATGTGAACAAGGACTTGTGTGCATTGAACTTGAAAGTAGATTAGTGTGCACATGAATGCAATATCAATGTGTATTGCATGGGATTTGGATTGATACGTCTTTCTCATGAAAGAAAAGCGGGTACATTTTGCACGTGAATAAAGGACGAGTGCGTATTTGCACGAAATTCAGATTGGTACGTCTTGCAGAAAATTCACACTGATGCATATTTCACATGAATAAAGGATGGTGCATATTGCACATAAATAATGTGTGTATTGCACGGAATTCAAATTGGTGCATATTGCACGGACTTCAAATTAGTGCGTATTGCATGAAATTTAGGCTGGCGTGTATTGCACATGAATAAAGGATGATACGTAATACATGTGAATAAAAGATGTGTGCACATTGCACGAAATCCAAATTGGTGCGTATTGCCCAAAGCTCTCAAATTGAGAGGCAAGAAAGTGAATAGCATGAGATGAAACAACAAACATGCGAAGACTTTGGAGAACTTTCTTTTTGCGATGCTTCTTTTTTTACTTGGAATCCCATATTTTCTTTTGTTCCGTGTTGAGAAAAATAAAAACAAAATTGTTAGTTTAAAGTGGTGGTTGGTTTGTGGCCTTGATGCTCTGATGACTTAACCATACTCCTGACCAATTTCTCTAACTCTACTCCAAATCCTTGATTGAACAACCTTTGAAGCTTTCTCTTTGTCAATTCAGGGGCCTTGAACTTGGTACTACCAAACATGATGGTGCGATTGATGTCCCAAAGGATGAATTCTCCTTTTGAATAGTTTTTCATTACTTAAGGGGAAAAATGCAAAAGTACCCCCTTAACTTATGTCTAAAATCCCAGAGACACACTTATACTATACTAAGGTCCTATTACCCTTCTGAACTTATTTTATAAGTAATTTTCTACCCCTTTTCGGCCTACATGGCAGTAGCTTGAAAATAAAAGCCAACCAGCGTTGGACCTACAAGATAGTCCACGTAGGCCGAAAAGGGGTAGAAAATTATTAATAAAATAAGTTATATAAGGTATAGTAAGATAGTAGGTAGTATAGGACCTTAGTAGTGTTTCTGAGATTTCGAGCATAGGTGGGGGGGTGGGGTACTTGTGCATTATTCCTTACTTAAGAGACTACATCATGTTCCTTCACGAGTTTTCGGTGAAGATCTGAGGCGTTTTTAGTCCTTGCTCGATGGCATGTCAACTCATACACTCAACTTAACCTTTGGAAAACCACAGTAATCTTTGCACTCTTTCACTTTATTTTATCAAGAGATTATACCGAAAAGACTAGAAGAATATTAGACTTAATAGTGTGAAAGATTGGATCAAGAAAGACTATAAACTTAAAGAAGGACATCCATTTTTAAAGAAAAATGAGAAAGAGAACTTATCTGGAGGCATATGTCGACTTTGAGTGAACCATGACATGCACTTTGAACTTTACCCCTGATCCGTTTGAGTTGTATAGTTCTCAAAATCTGAATCATTATCAATTTAAAACTGATCTATGTATCCTTCATGCAGAGGTGTCGAGAAATGGTCATCTTTGCAGATTCTTCCATTAGTCATTTTCGTGATGTTCTCTCATTTTTGTTAAGGTTCCCACAAGGGTTTTCAGCAATGAGATCTTCTCTTTTATCGTCTTATGGTGCCTATGAAGGTTTTCACCGATCATACTCTCTGATTTTTTTTCTAACTCAACAATGTTGTCTTTGATGATCAATTATTCGTGAAAGACACATTGAATCTATCATTTTTAGAGTTGATCAAAATGTTGGTTGCTAGGATAAAATCATAAACAGAATTACAATTTGCTACTATTTTATCAAAAATTAAAAAAATGCCCCAGTTTTCTACAGATAATGGAATATTGATTTTTTTGGTATGACCGAACCACAAAGAATTGCCTACTTATCCTTTTGGAATCAGGTCAAACGTAGTTTAAATTTTCAAACAGAGGATTTTTTTTATTTTCTTTGAAGAGGTGTCTTTGTTCTCCCAACCATAAACTAATCATAGTATCTTAGAATGCACTAGATGTAGTATATTTTGACTGCGTCCGCATTAACAATTATGTCTGTCATATTTCCCTCCACATTAGTAAGGTGCAAGTCTCCTTTGGACAACATTTCCTTGATAAGATACAGTCCTTGCCAATTTGGGTCAAACTTTCCCTTGTCTTCTTCTTGGTGCGGGAGAATGCGCTTTAAGACCAGTTGACCTACTTCGTAGTGTCTTGGGTGCACCTTTTTGTTGTATGCACGAGTCATCCTTTACTGATAAAGCTGACCAAAACAGATGGTCGTCAATCATTTCTCATCTATTAATGTGGGTTTATCTAGTCTGGTTTTGACCCATTCAGTATCTTTAATTTTGTCCTTGACAATAATTTGACGAGATGAAATTTTGACTCCCGCTGGAATCACAACTTTAGTCTTATAAACCAGGAAATGACGAGTTTCACCATATGAGGTGTGCACTAGTGTGCGATATCCTAAATGTGAAAAAGGCAACTTCTTATTCCATTATCTAGTGCCCTGAACCATCCTTCTTAGAATCTTTTTGATATTCTTGATGGCTGCCTCCACAACTCCATTGGATTTTGATCGGTATGGAGTAGAATTGTGATGCACAATTTTGAATTGCTCACATACCTCCTTCATCAAATTGCTATTAAGGTTTGCAACATTATTTGTGTTGATAGTTCTTGGGATACCAAATCGACAAATGATGTTCGAATGGACAAAATCCACGACCGCCTTCTTAGTGACTGCTTTGAAAGTGATCGCCTCCATCCATTTGGTAAAGTAATCAATTGCAACCAAAATGAATCGATGTCTATTAGAAGCTTTTGTCTCAATTGGTCCGATGACATCCATTTCCGATGCAACAAAGGTCCAAGGAGCGGCCATAGGGTGCAACTCTAAAAGAGGTGAATGAATGAGATCACCATGAATTTGACACTAAATACATTTTTTCACAAAGCTCAAGCAATCCTATTCCATGGTAAGCCACTAATATCCTGGTAGGATTATCTTTTTGCAAGGACATATCCATTCATGTGTGGTCCACATACCCCAGCATGTACTTCACTCATGATCTTCTCGACTTCTTCAGCGTCCACTTATCTCAACAAGTTCATATCTTGATTACGTTTATATAAAACTTCCTTCCTCAAAAAATAAATCATTAGCCAGACATCTAATAGTTCTTTTTGGCTTCCATTGGCATGTTCGGGGCATCTTCCTGTCTTTAGAAATTTCTTGATGTCTAGGTACCACGGCTCACCATCTGGTTCTGCTTCCAATGTATTACAATAGCTATGTCGGTCCCAAACTTGAATCTCCAAGGGAGTGATGTAAGTGTTTCCAGGATATGGAAGCATTGAGGCCAAAGTAGCAATGACATCTGCCAATTCATTATGAAACCTTGGGATGTATCTAAACTCGATGTACCTAGACCTTTTGCTAAGATATTCCACACATTGTCCGTATGGAAGAAGTTTGAGGTCTAGATTTTTCCATTCGCCTTGAGCTTGCGCGAATAAGCGAATCAGAATCTCTCAACACAGTCAATTCTTGCACACCTAAGTCTATTGCCATATTTAGGACCATGATACAAGATTCATACTCTGTTGTGTTATTTTCACATAAGAAACAAAGTCAAGATGTTGCAGGGTAATGTTGCCCTTTGGGCGATATGAGAATCACCCCTATCCTTGTACTTTTTGCGTTGATTGCTCCATCAAAGTACAATTGTCAGGCCTAAATAAATATTTCATCCTACTTCTTCAATTGAGTTAATCTCTTCATCGGGAAAATATGTATCCAATGGTTCATAGTCACCATCGAGTGGATTCTCTACCAAATGGTCTTCCAAAGCTTGGGCTTTCATTATAGTTTGAGTGACATACATAATTTAAAATTCAGTTAGCAAGATTTGCCATTTCGCGAGTCTGCCAGTTTCCATTGTCTTCTGAAATATGTACTTCAAAAGATCCATTTTAGATATGAGGTAAGTTGTGTAGGACAAAAAGTAATGCCTTAAATTTTGAGCTACCCAAGTTAGGGCACAACATATCCTTTCGAAAAGGGTGTACTTGACCTCATAACTAGCGAATTTCTTGCTCAAGTAGTAGGTATCTTGATCCTTCCTTTCTGTGAAATCATGTTGACCGAGAATGCATCCAAAGGAATTAATCGTCACTGAAATATATAGAAAGATAGGCCTATAAGGTTCATGTGGGACCAATACGGGAGGGTTGTAGAAATACTGACTTTTTAAAAAGCTTGTTGACAATCCTCTGTCTATCTGATAGAATCATCCTTTTTCAAAAGTCTAAAAATGGGCTCACAATTATTGTAAGTTAAGTTAAGCAATAAACATGGTGATGTATTTCAACCTCCCAGTAGACTCATGAGCTTGGTCTTATTTTTCGAGGGCGGCAAATACTGATGACTTTATTTTGGACGGATCCACTTTGATTCCCCTTCTACTAATAATAAAACCTAGAAGTTATCCAGTGTAACAACCTGTTTAGTCGCTTCGAGCAGTAGAATTACTTTTGGTAAAAACTGACTGGGTCGACGGATCACGGACGGACCGTCATGGTCACGACGGACCGTGACGGACTCCGTCGTCCCACACTTGTGTAATTCTCCTGCTACTCTCCTCATTACCCTCGACGACAGATAGGACAAACCGTCATAAGCACAATGGTTCGTCGAGGATCTCCGTTCCAAAACACTTAAACTCTGAAATCTGAGTACGGGGATCAACTCTCTGAACTTCGCGACGGAATTGCAGCACGGACCGTCGTAGATACGACGGACCATCACAAACTTCTTTACTGAATTTGAGTCTCTGAACTTTGTGACGAACCTGCAGGACGGACCCTCGCAAGTACGACGGGCCGTCATGAGCTGCGTAACCCCGACTGGGTAGGATTTCTGCTAAAAGTTTTTAAGGGGTGTTTTGGACTATTCATGATTATAATTATGAAATTAGTGGGGTAAGTTTAATAATGTATTTACTTGGGGGTTAAAGGAGATAACTTTAAAATAAATAATGGGTTATTTTATCATAATGAATTATATGATAACTAGGGTAAAAGAAAAAGAATCTGGAGAAGGAAAAATAAAAAGAACAGAGAGAGGGAGAACGAGCGAAAAAAGAGAGAAGCGAAGAGGAAATCAAAGGCATTGAGAAGTAGCTGGCTCGATCAGGATTCTTCGGCGGAGGTAGGTTATAATTTATGATATTTCATAGTAAACTCTAAATAGCAATTGATATGTATTGGGTGGTATTGTAAAGTCTTCTATATGCTTAATTGTGTGGTTGCATGATGTGATTATGTAATTGTGATGGATTAGAATGATGAGACAGCTGAATCTTAAACCTTAAATCCTCTCTATCAAGATGATGCCTTGACATAAAGAAGGCTTGATGAACTAAAATAATGAGATAAATGGATCAGGTGTCACGTTCCGACACGTAGCATTAGGGGATCGGGTGTCACTTTCCAACATGTAGCATTAGGGGATCGGAGTGTCACGTTCCGACACGTAGCATTAGGGGATCGGGTGTCACGTTTCGAACACATAGTATTAGGGGATCGGAGTTTCACGTTCCGACACGTAGTAGTAGGGGATCGGAGTGTCACGTTCCGACACAATAATAATAAAGATAAGAAATCTTGAATTATGTTAATATACTCAAATTCAAAGAATCTATTTCCCAAATGAGTATGGTGTGGAGGCTTGAGTCCTCATAGGTGTGCTTGGTGTTGTTGCCAATGGTTCTTGTACTTGTTGTTGTCACCTGTTAAGTATTGTAGTTGATTTTATATTATAATTCGATATACATTGTTTTCTATTTTGAGTTGGCCGATGATACCTACTCAGTACGTGTTCCTTGTACTGACCCCTACTTGTATTTTTCTTTTTGTTATTTGTGGAGTGCAGCAAACGTGCCAACGACTTTGACTCGTCCGCAACTCTAGCCAGTCCCCAACATATCAGATTTCAGGGTGAGCTATTATTCCTAGCTCGGACAGGATTCTCTCCTTCACGTCTTGATGTCTTGAAGTTCGGACATGGACCATCTCTTTTACTTATTTATCTTCTTAAATACTCTTAGATTTAGAAATTTGAGGATAGATGTTCTTGGTGTGATGACTTACAGATTTTGGGGATGATAGTTGATAAGGTAACTGTTAAGAACAAGTATCCTCTTCCTCGCATTGATGATTTGTTCGATCAGTTACAGGATGCTTGTACCTTCTCAAAAATCGATTTGAGATGTGGTTATCATCAATTGAAAATACGGGCAGCAGATGTGCCAAAGACTGCTTTTCGAACCAGGTACGGGCATTATGAATTTTTAGTAATGTCTTTTGGGCTTACGAATGCCCCTGCTGCTTTCATGAGCCTGATGAACGGGATTTTTAAGCCATATCTGGATCTCTTTGTCATTGTGTTCATTGATGATATACTCAAAGAGCAGGAAAGAACATGAGGAGCATTTGAGAATGGTATTTGAGTTGTTAAGAGAGAAAAGGCTTTATGCCAAATTCTCCAAGTGTGAGTTTTGGCTAGATTCAGTGTCCTTCTTGGGACACGTAGTTTCTAAGGATGGACTGATGGTGGATCCTTCTAAGATTGAAGCAGTGAAGAGTTGGGTAAGACCTACTAATGTTACAGAGGTAAGGAGCTTTGTTGGTTTAGCTAGCTACTACCGTCGAATTGTCAAGGGATTTTCTTCTGTTGCTTCCCAATTGACAAATTTGACTAAGCAGAATGTTCCATTTGTATGGTCGGACGAATGTGAAGAAAGCTTCCAGAACCTCAAGACCTTGTTGACTACTTCACCAATTCTTGCCCTGCCAGTGGAAGGTAAGAATTTCACTGTTTATTGTGATGCATCCTATTCTGGTTTGGGTCCAGTGCTAATGCAGGAGAAGAATGTAATTGTTTATGCTTCGAGGCAACTAAAAGTGTATGAACGTAAGTATCCGACCCATGATTTGGAGTTGGCTGCAGTAGTGTTTGCATTAAAGCAATGGATACATTATCCATATGGGGTTAAGTATGAAGTCTATACATATCATCGTAGTTTACAATATGTTTTTACTCAGAAAGATTTGAATTTGAGACAGAGGAGGTGGATGGAACTACTGAAGGACTACGATATTACTATCTTGTATCACCTAGGAAAAGCTAATGTTGTGGAAGATGCTTTAAGTAGAAAAACAGGGAGCATGGGAAGTTTAGCCAACCTACAGATTTCTGCACGCCCACTGGCTAGAGAGGTTCAGACTTTGGCTAATGACCTCATGAGGCTGGAAGTACTAGAGAAAGGAGGATTTTTGGCCTGCGTGGAGGCAAGATCTTGTTTTCTTGACAAGATCAAGGGAAGACAGTTTGTTGATGAGAAGCTGAGTCGAATTCGGGAGATGGTATTACGAGGAGAGTCTAAAGAGGCAATAATTGATGAGGAAGGCGTTTTGAGAATTAAGGGGAGGGTATGTGTGCCCCGTGTTGATGATTTGATTCACACTATTCTTACAGAGGTGCATAGTTCAAGGTATTCCATACATCCTGGTGCAACCAAGACGTATCGTGACCTAAAACAACATTTCTGGTGGAGTAGGATGAAGCGTGACATTGCTGATTTTGTTGCCCAATGCTCGAATTGTCAGCAGGTAAAGTATGAACACCAGAGGCCCGGAGGAACACTTCAGAAAATGCCCATTCCTGAATGGAAATGGGAAAGAATTGCAATGGATTTTGTGGTTGGTCTTCCAAAGACATTGGGTAAATTTGATTCTATTTGGGTAATTGTTGACAGGCTAATTGATTCTATTTGGGTAATTGTTGACAGGCTAACTAAGTCTGCTCACTTCATTCCGGTTAAGGTGACTTACAATGCAGAGAAGTTAGCCAAACTCAATATCTCAGAAATTGTTCGATTGCATGGAGTTCCACTTTCCATCATATCAGATAGAGGTACGCAATTTACTTCTATGTTTTGGAGAAGATTGCATGCTGAATTAGGTACTAGGTTGGATCTTAGTACTGCATTTCACCCTCAGACCAATGGTCAGTCTGAGCGAACGATTCAGGTTTTGGAGGATATGCTTCGTGCATGTGTGATAGAATTTGGTGGCCATTGGGATAACTTTTTACCCTTAGCAGAGTTTTCATACAATAATAGCTATCACTCAAGTATTGATATGGCCCCATTCGAGGCATTGTATGGGAGGAGATGTAGGTCTCCCATTGGTTGGTTTGATGCATAGGAGGTGAGACCATGGGGTACCGATCTTTTGAGGGAATCATTAGATAAAGTGAAATTCATTCAGGAGAAATTTCTAGCAGCTCAGAACAGGCAGAAAGAATATGCAGATCGAAAGGTTAGGGACTTGGATTTTATGGAGGGTGAACAAGTCTTGCTGAAGGTTTCACCCATGAAAGGAGTGATGTGGTTTGGTAAGCGAGGTAAACTTAGTCCGAGGTACATTGGTCCTTTTGAAGTTCTGAAGTGCGTGGGGGAGGTGGCTTATGAATTGGCATTGCCTCCAAGACTCGCAGGAGTGCACCCGGTATTTCATGTGTCTATGCTGAAAAAATACCATGGGGATGGAGACTACATTATTCGTTGGGATTCAGTTCTTCTTGATGAGAATTTGTCTTATGAGGAGGAGCCTGTTGCTATTTTAGATAGGGAAATCCGCAAGTTGAGATCAAGGGAGATTGCATCCATCAAGGTTCAGTGGAAGAATCGGCCAGTTGAAGAGTCCACTTGGGAGAAGGAGGCTGACATGCAAGAAAGATATCCACATCTTTTTATAGATTCAGGTACTCTTTCTTGCCCTTGTTTTCTTCTTGTGATCGTTCGAGGATGAACGATGGGTAAATTGGTATCTATTGTAACAACCTGTTTAGTCGCTTCGAGCAGTAGAATTACTTTTGGTAAAAATTGACTGGGTCGACGGATCACGCGACGGACCGTCATGGTCACGACGGACCGTGACGGACTCCGTCGTCCCACACTTGTGTAATTCTCCTGTTGCTCTCCTCATTACCCTCGACGACAGATCGGACGAACCGTCATAAGCACAATGGTTCGTCGAGGATCTCCGTTCCAAAACACTTAAACTCTGAAATCTGAGTACGGGGATCAACTCACTGAACATCGCGACGGAATTGCAGCACGGACTGTCGTAGATACGATAGACCGTCACAAACCTCTTTACTGAATTTGAGTCTCTGAACTTTGTGACGAACCTGCAAGACGGACCATCGCAGGTACGACGGGCCGTCACGATCTGCGTAACCCCGACTGGGTCGGATTTCTGCTAAAAGTTTTTAAGGGGTGTTTTGGACTATTCATGATTATAAATATGAAATTAGTGGGCTAAGTTTAATAATGTATTTATTTGGGGGTTAAAGGAGATAACTTTAAAATAAATAATGGGTACTTTTATCATAATGAATTATATGATAACTAGGGTAAAAGAAAAAGAATCTGGAGAAGGAAAAATAAAAAGAACAGAGAGAGGGAGAACGAGCGAAAAAAGAGAGAAGCGAAGAGGAAATCAAAGGCATTGAGAAGTAGCTGGCTCGATCAGGATTCTTCGGCGGAGGTAGGTTATAATTTATGATATTTCATAGTAAACTCTAAATAGCAATTGATATGTATTGGGTGGTATTGTAAAGTCTTCTATATGCTTAATTGTGTGGTTGCATGATGTGATTATGGAATTGTGATGGATTAGAATGATGAGACAGTTGAATCTTAAACCTTAAATCCTCTCTATCAAGATGACGCCTTGACATAAAGAAGGCTTGATGAACTAAAATAATGAGATAAATGGATCGGGTGTCATGTTCCGACACGTAGCATTAGGGGATCGGGTGTCACGTTCCGACATGTAGCATTAGGGGATAGGAGTGTCACGTTCCGACACGTAGCATTAGGGGATCGGGTGTCACGTTCCGAACACGTAGTATTAGGGGATCGGAGTGTCACGTTCCGACACGTAGTAGTAGGGGATCGGAGTGTCACGTTCCGACACAATAATAATAAAGAGAAGAAATCTTGAATTATGTTAATATACTCAAATTCAAAGAATCTATTTCCCAAATGAGTATGGTGTGGAGGCTTGAGTCCTCATAGGTGTGCTTGGCGTTGTTGCCAATGGTTCTTGTACTTGTTGTTGTCACCTGTTAAGTATTGTAGTTTATTTTATATTATTATTCGATATATATTGTTTTCTATTTTGAGTGTGCCGATGATACCTACTCAGTACGTGTTCCTTGTACTGACCCCTACTTGTATTTTTCTTTTTGTTATTTGTGGAGTGCAGCAAACGTGCCAACGACTTCGACTCGTCCGCAACTCTAGCCAGTCCCCAGCATATCAGATTTTAGGGTGAGCTATTATCCTAGCTCGAACTGGATTCTCTCCTTGACGTCTTGATGTCTTGAAGTTCGGACAAGGACCATCTCTTTTACTTATTTAGCTTCTTAAATACTCTTAGGTTTAGAAATTTGAGGATAGATTTTCTTGGTGTGATGACTTCCAGATTTTGGGGATGATAGTTGATAAACTTTAGAAGCTTATTTACTGTTTATATTAATAAGATGTTGAGTCTTCCGCATTATATTTTGTTCATTATGGTTGAAATGTTGGTAAATGTTGGGGTTTATATTTGTTTGTTCGCTCACATAGTAGGATAAGTGTGGGTGCCAATCTCGGCTCGTTTTGGGTCGTGACATCCAGATGGAACTCCAAATTCATATTTTGCTGGATTAATCTTGACTCATATCTTCACACTCTTTCTAAGAATTTTCTCAGATCTTGCACATGGTCAACTTGTGTATTGGACTTGATGATTCGTCATTGACGTATACTCCAATTTCTTTATGCATTATATCATGAAACATAGTTGTCATAGACCTCATATATGTTTTACTAGCATTTTTAAGACCAAACGGAATGACCCTGTAGCAACAAATCCCCTATGGATTTGTGAAAGCAGTTTTCTCATCCATCAAGATTTGATGATATTCCGCATAACAGTCGACAAAAGATTGAATCTCGTGTTTGGAACAATTATCAACTAGAATATGGATATTGGTCAAGGGAAAGTTGTCCTTTGAACTAGCTTTTTTCAAATCCCGATAGTCAACACAAACTCTTGTCTTTCCATCCTTTTTCAACATAGGAATGACATATTTCAACCAAGTAGTATAATAAATGGATTGGATCACATTTGCATTTAGTTTTTTCATGATTTCTTCCTTGAATTTTTTACTCACGTACGGTTTAAATTTCCCTTTTTACCATTGGACGGGTGGAAAATCAGGGTAAGTGGGCAACTTATGTATAACTAAATCAACACTCAAACCTCGTATATTATCATAAGACCAAGAAAAGCACATTTGTGTATTCAAACAAAAGTTGTATTATGGCATCTCTAATTTCCTAATTGATATGAATACTTGTTTTTATTTCTTTAACTTCTTCAGTACTTCGCAAATTGGTTACCTCGATTTCATAAAGATTAGGCTTAGGCTTGTGCTCAAAATGTTCCAATTCCCTATTAATTTCCCTAAAAGCCTCTTCTTCATCATAATCAATCTCTTGACTCGGTGATTCAAGAATAAACAACTCTTTGAGATCTGGGAGTGAATTCCGCATGCATGTCATGTTATCAAAGCCATCATTTAAAAGACTGGGAAAAAATAGAGGATAAGAATTGGGGGAATGGGAAAATAATAAATTTACTATGAAACCTCTCCTCATTACCACCAGAAACAACAAACCACCATCCAAAACCCCTTTCCAACCTACCAAAGAATTCCATTGAAACCCCTTTACCTTTCTTCTCCACCAGACCACCACAAAAATGACCTCCACACACAACCACTTATTATATTAAAAATGATCTTTAACTGCAATTAGTTACATACTTTATAAATGTCCCTAAGGCCTATAACGATATTGAATCGAATGACAATTAACTAACTGTTAATGTCTATGTTTATTGCCTCTAAAAATTATATTTATTGTAGTGAGCCATCGAAAACCCCAAATTGTCCCTCCCTCATTTCCAACAACGAACCAGACCCTTCCTTTTCCCCCTTATTTCGATTTCCACACATTTTAGTTGGCTTTTGCCATCGATAGCCTTTGACCTTTATTGTTTGAACCAATTGCAACATATAAAACCAATTTTGTGAAGAAAGTTAAGTAGTGGAACGTTGGCACATCGCGTATGATGGGGGATTACACAAGGAAAGAAATAGTTTTGTGCTTTGAAGGAAAAGCTTTTCTTTGTGAATTGAGAAGTCTATTGTAATATGTCTATATTTATTAAAACGGCTGCTTAGACTAATCTGAACTCCGGTGATCAATCTCACCGGGAAATATTGAATAATGAGACCCTTTTGTAAATTAAAAGAAAATCTAAAAATTATTCAATCCTAATCTTAAAAAAGTTATCTATCATCTATCTTTGTCAACAAGCAAATGACTTAAAAAGAAAATTTAAAATTCAAAATTTTTATAAACATGAACTTAAAATTGTGGGTCAAAATCACTGTTTAATAAAATCTTCGTTTATGTAAATTTTATCCGTATTTAAATGTATATATAGATTATGCTAAAAAAAACACCAAGATGAATAGTAATAAAAGTAACAAATAAAATGAATGTTAAAAAATGTAACGAATAAAATGAAAAGCATGTAAACATGCAATTTAACAAAAAATGATTATCTAAACAAACTGAACCAATATTCACAACATATTAAGGCTTGTTTGGAAAGACACCCTGGTATTTGATTTGGTATAATTGGGTGTAACTACTTGTTGGTTAGACGGGTGATTACTTGGTCAGCAGATAACTAGTAGGTAATTACACTCTAAAATTCACAAGCAGAGGCTGTGAATTGATTACATGGTGTAAATTACAACTGATTACTTCTTAATTTCTTTTTTATTTTTTTTACTTCTATTATTTTAAGTTTTTTTTATTATTATTCTAAAAGTTTGTTTTTTTATTTTATATTTTAATTTCATTTTCTTCTTGTTCTCAATCTTACTTTACGTGATTCTATATAATTTTTTCGTGTTATATATTTCTTTATTCCATGCTTAGTTTCACATTAGCATAATTTGGGAAATGCATAAGTAACCCCTCAACCTATGCCCGAAATTCCAGAGACAAACTTATACTATACTTAGATCCTATTACCCCCTCAACTTATTTTATAAATATTTTTCTACACATTTTCGGTCTACGTGGCACTAGCTTGAAAAAAGTATCAACACACGCTGGGCCTACAAGATAGTACTAAGTAGGCCGAAAAAGGGTAGAAAATTACTTGTAAAATATGTATTGGGTTAATAGGATCTTAGTATAATATAAGTGTGTCTCTGAGATTTTGGGCATAGGTTGAGCGTGTATTGTGCATTTTCCCTAAAACTAAAAGTATCATCATGAAATGCATATTTGGTAAAAAGATCATAAAAATTATTAAGTGTTTGACAAAAAGATAATCTATCAAATCTAATTAAAAAATCACGTGGAATGTGAATTCAATATTACTAAAACAAATGAACTAAAAAAATAACATAAGTATAAATTCAAAACAAAAAATTTAACATGATACTCTTATAGAAAATTTCAAGGGATAAGGCATTAGTACCCCCCCCCCCAGACTATGACCAAAATCTCAGAGAGATACCTTAACTAAACTAAGGTCCTATTACCCCCTGAACTTTATTTTTTTGTAATTTTGTACACCTTTTTAGCCTACGTAGCCTCCAAACATCTCACATGCGCCTCACTTAAGTAGATTAACAGAGTGTGCCACGTAAGCCAAAGGTGTACAAAATTACACAAAAAATGAGTTTATGGGGGTAATAGGACCTTATATTAGTTAAGTGTATCTGAGATTTGCTAATAGTCTAGGGGTACTTGTGTCTTATCCCAAATTTCAACATAGCATACATAAATAAAATGAAGCAATTAGTTCAATCATAGAACACATCAAGAAGATGCATAGATATACAAATAGAGAGTAAGGCTACATTGTAGCCGCAAAAGGCAAAAATGAGACCTTTTTATCTATATTAAGTATTTAAACTAGTTATGTTTCAAATTGCAAATGGGAGTCCTCCTCCTATACAGGTTCACTCTTTTGCTTACACATTAGAGGCTTATCTTTTTTGAACAGGTAAGGAAGTCACGTTCCCCCTCTTCGTGATAAAAATAAAGGTCTAAAAGAAACTTACTTTTGGTGAATCCTCACAGCAGTCAATGACCAATGTCTCAAGATCAAATGAGCTCTGTAGTAAGCTGCAAATTCCAGGGAAGTCCAGCTGGTCATCAACTATGTTAGGTTCTAACAATTTCCGTCTTCATGGTGGAGACCGCCACCCTTTCAACTCCAGAATAGACAGGCACTGATAAACCAATAAGATAAGCTAGAATATGTCAAAACAAGGAAATATGATACATAATAAATGAGATGCAAATTGTTGAATAATTCATAAGAAAGTACTTGGACAATACACACATCAACAAGTTCATAGTTGTTCTAAAAACCCCAACGATGTACCTTTTAACACTTGTAAAACCCCATCAACATGACTTAATAGTAAGATATGTGTAAATCAAACCAAATATTGTGCTATCAATCGCAAAGTCTTTACTCTTTAGTACTTAGCAACTTAGTTATCAAATTATCCTAAGTAGTGGACCTTTTAATGTTATCAAATGATGATTCAATAGAAAATAAAAGGAAAGATTCTGAATTTTGAATAAACCTCAATGCACCAACTACTCAGTTTAAGATTCTGGACATGGGAAACACAATCAAGAAGATTCTTCAAACAGCTAAACTCCTTCTCCAAGTTGCTTTCCTCATCCTCAAAATCAAAATTTAAACGAAGGATTGCATAAACAAGTGAAGCAACATTTCTCTGCTCGATGCGTATCTCACTGCACATTCCTATAATTTCCATATACTTGATATGTGGGGCTATTGTTTCAAGCCAAATATCATGATTCTTATCTAGTACTCTTCTATTTGTTGATTCTCTCAATTTGATATATCTGATTTTCACATGTTGTATACCCAAAACTTCCAAACACTCCAAGTTAGGGCAACGAGATAATACCTTTTCCATGGCACCATCTGTCATTTCAATTCAACATATCCAATTGAAAGAGAAACCAAATCACTCCAATAAACACAACCACAAGGGTCCATTTGACAAATTTTTATACCCAAACTGAGGAAACTCATAATTATGTTGACTTGTAGATACAAAATTAAGTCTAAATACTTCAAACATTAGTAGCAAAATATACCCATAAATCCACATCTTTAGCATAAATGTCATCGTACCTAAGGTTGTTCACATAAAATCTCATGATTTATGCACCTTTTTGGCTTACATGACATCCAAATACCTCTCACCCTCCTCGATTGTGTGGAGTCACCGAGTTTGACACATAAGACAAAAGGTTCACAAAATTACAACAAAATAAGTTCACAGGATAAATAGGAGTTTAGTTTAGTTAAGGTGTGTCCTTTGGAATTTCGTTCATAATCCGTCGTGCATTTTCCCTTTTTTTAGAAAAAGTTAAATCTCGTATTAATTGCTACCTGATTTAATATGATTCTCATCAACAAAGTAAGATTCACTAATCTTTTTTAGACAAAATAAATGACACAGACAAAATCTTTGAATGTATGAGTAGAAATTTTGGGGTTTCTCAGTTGATGGAAATGAGATTGATTTTTTCTTGTTTATGGAGTTTCCTCTTGGTCGCCGTTATTGAAGCTTTGTAAAGAGAGCTAGAGGTATGCTCGGCTTCTCGCCGGAGCTGTTGGAACATCGGTGAGAGAGAGATGGGTGCGTGGTGGCCGAAGGGTTGCAACCTCGCTAATTTCGCCGGATGTTGGGTTTGTAATAGTTAGAGGTGGCTTTGTTTGTGGAACTTCCCCGGAGAAGATGGAGTTGCGGTGCAATCTTTGGTTGCCGGAACTTTAGAAGAAAGGGAAAATTAAATTTATTTGTGGGTGGGTCTTAAAATTATTTGGTGGGTTTTTAATTATTCGGGTCAATTTTTTAATTATGGATAAAAATTAAATAAATTTTGGATAGGCCATTAAGATCGTGACATGTGTCTTTCAGTTAGTTCAAAGGGTATATATACACCAAAAATTAGTCGGTAAGGACATCAATGTCCTATAACGAAGGGTATTTACATACCATTTACGATAGTTCATGGGTATATTTGTCCTTTTACCTTAAAATATATGCATAATTTGGTTTTCGGTTTGGTTATTTTTTTGAGGAAACCCATAACCAACACAAATACTATTGATTTTTTAAAATATAAACCCAAATAAAATTAATTTATTTAATCGGGTTGTTTCGATTTTTTGGTTTGGATTAGTTTTTATCCAAATCGTGAACACCCCTAGTTGTAACCATAAATTTAAGAGAGAGATAAAAAAACATAAAATCACTGAAATTGTCCAGATTTTCAAGAAGATACATTAATTTTGTGAGTGTTATATTACCCCACAAAAGTATTGAATATCTTTGTAAATGACCATTTGACTTATTTTCTCACCTGATTTGTGAACACGCACAACACGTGCGTAAAGCTCTATTTTTATGCAAAAAATCAATTAAAAGATGTCACATTTCAGTTCTTTTCTTTATTAATTATTAATGTATATAACTCACATAAATATCATATTGTAAAATCTAAATTAACTTCTATCCCTACTCTTTTTGTAATTACACAAATCCCATATTTTTAGATATTTCGGATACATAATTAAGAATCCGGATACTTATCAATCTATTGGACTTATGAAAGGAAAAAAGGTTGAAGAATCAAATTAAGATCTCATAGTATCCATCTCTTCCACTACTTAAGAAACAAAAAAATTGAAATCAAATTAAGATCTCATAAATTGTGTTATTCCATTTCAAATTATTGTCAAGAATTCAATCATATAGTGTAACAAACCAAAAAATTCAAAAATTAAAATTTCTTCTTGTTGTTCATCATTCTCTATGTTTCCTTCATTAGCCGAAAATTTCATACGGTACATACAAATATTTTAATCTTCTTACGTTTCTTCATACTTTCAATCAAATCGAGATAAATCCTAACAGAACGAAGAAATACAATTTCTTAAATTGTATCGGCCCCCCTATTCAGCGAAGAAACCTTTCAGATTTGATTAAAAAAAATTGTCAAAAATTTTGGATAAGCGAGGCGAGTCAAGAATGATATAAAAGTGATGAAATTGTTAATGGACAAACAATTTCTTTTGTTAATCTTCAAGTTCATTGAAGATTCTTTCAATTTTAATTCAAGATTGTCAAAAATTTTGAGATTCAAAATTCTTCTCCTAGTTCATTGAAGATCTTTTCAGTTTTGATTCAAAAGTGTTGAAAATATTGAGTGTCAAAATTATTTTCCTAGTTCATTGAATATCCTTTCAATTTTGATTCAAAATTATCAAATATTTTGAAAATATACATCACGAAGATCCTTCAATTTAAATGATAAGTGTTGTATTCTACTAGATACAATAAATAAGAAAGTTTTGCTCATAAGATTATAGATTTGTGATCGATACATTATTGTTTGATAATTGTTATGTATCAGATACATTTAGTATGAATTCGAATTTACATATCATGCCTAAAAAATTAGTGCATGATACATTATATTATTATTTATGTATCTTATTTTGTTTAGTGCATTATACATTACTATATATGTATCTCATTTAAATTGATAAGTATTGTATTGTTTGCCATCAAAGATATGTATAACTTACATAATGTATCATTTTGTAGTTGATAATAAAGTATGTGATACAATAAAATTGTGAAAGAAGGATGCATGTCAATTGAAATAAAGTGTATCTATAAATGTATCACAATAAATAACAATTGAGTTATCAAATCGATACATGAACAAACACAATCCATTAAAGAATTTTGATTAGGAAAAACCACTAGGAAAAAGGTAAAAATACTAGACTATTTGAAATTTTGGTGAAATTGAAACTAATATTATTATGAAATAATGAGAAGATTAAATAATAATACAAGAATCCTAATCAGTTTGAATGAATTATTAGTTGTTAGAGTCCATAACCAACTCAAATTATGAAAAAAAATCTAAAAGGAATATACTTCATCCGTTTAAAAAGAATGACCCTATTTTTATTTTTATTTTTATTTTTGACTGTTTAAAAAGAATGATCCCCTTTCTTTTCTGGCAATACTTTAATTTTAACTTTCCTCGTGGCATGTTTAAGACCACAAGATTAAATGATGTTGGTACATTTGACATAACTTAATTTAGAACAACAAGATTAAATTTTTTTTCTTTTCTTAAACTCTGTTCCGAGTCAAACTAGACTATTATTTTTTAAACAGAGGAAGTATTAATTATCACCAAATAATATGCAACCAATAAAAAATCAGCCTAAAGTTAGCTAAGCAAGTGTTTTCAACAAATCCATTTAGCTGTATAGGATTTTATAGAGGAAATAGACTTCTTTTAGTTCAACTTTTACTATTATTGGATGTGATTAGCAGTGGCGGAGCTAGAATTTGGTTTAAGTGGTGTCAAAATATGAAGAAATAAAATCGTGTAGAAGCCAAGGAGTGTCAATATGTAATATAAATATACATAAAAAATATTTTTATTCTAGCTACACGACGTACTATTCCGACGAAGGGGTGTCGGTCGACACCCCTTCACTACATATGGCTCCGCCACTGGTGATTAGTATGGACAAAATATGAAAAAGAAACGAGGTTTATATATGGTATTATGAAAAATATTTTTCGTAAAATACTTATAATTTTTTTTATGTTTGGTTTAATTTAAATTTTTTGAAAATATTTTAACTTTTTTTTATGATTTGTTAGTTTAAACTTATTGAAAATCAAATTTGGATATAGATTTTGTAAGGGCTAAGAATTTGGAGCGAATTTAGGGAGAGAAAATAGGAAAGAAAAGGGAGGGATGAATGTGGGTTTGTTGGTGACTTTTATATATCCGGTGGTTTTTTAAATTAAGAGAAAGAAGAGATTTAATTAATATTTTAAAAAGATGGGGAAAAATAGAGAAAAAAGAAATTAAACTTGTGTATATAGGTAATGTATCCTTAATTCTAATTAATTACTTCATTCAAATTCATCATCTTCCCCCAAAACAACCTCAAAAAAGAGTCATTGAAACACATACACACACACTCTTATGAATTTATCATCTTCCCAAAAACTATTCGCTTTTAATTTTTCAGTCGAAAAACTTAATTTAAAATTGTTTAAGGTTTAATTTCTTCTTTATTTCAATTAGTTTTGAGAAGTAAAGATATTGTTGTGATAAGATTTAACTTCTAGAAAATATTATCTTTTTCAAAAACTATAAGAAAAGTCTGACTTGTTAACCTTCAATTCCTTGTTTACTCAACAAATTTCCAAGAATGATGACCAAGAATCGCCCAAAAAAGAAGCAGATGATCTCCACTCCACTATCACTTGACCAAGAAATCGAATAGACATAAAAAACTGAGAAATGGAAAGAAAATAAAAGAAAAGAAAGATACTCAATACCAAGTAAATGCTCACGTGTGTCTTACCAGGTGAGAAACTGGCTCAAACCGGTCATTCTACAAAGATATTCAATATATATCACTTGACCAAGAAATCAAATGAGAAATGAAAAGAAAATAAAAGAAAAGAAAGATACTCAATACCAAGTAATGCTCATGTGTGTCTTACCAGGTGAGAAACTAGCTCAAACTAGTCATTTTACAAAGATATTCAATATATTTGTGAAGTAATAAAACACCAATAAAGTTACAATGTCTTTTTAAAAATTCGAGATAACTTCCTTTTATGTTTTAACACCCTTATGTATTTGGGTGGCCATTGATTAAAAAAATTTAAGTATACTTTTGCCAAGCTTTGTTAAAAAAATCGTATGTTCAATTAGACTACTCATTCAATTCTTATACATAATACAAACTCTTCAGTTTATTATAGATGGTTGTACACTATATTAGACACTTAAATTTTGTTGGTCATGAATGCATGTTGTCTCAAAGTATAATTGAGTTGAACAATTTAGTTCGGTTTCATTCAAGTTTTATCTGAAGAATTGAGCGAAAAAATAGAATAAGTATGCCTCAAAAATTTCGGGCATATGTTGGGGGTACTTGTGCATTTTCCCTAGTATAAGGACAAACAATTATTTTCAATGATCAACAATGATATCGATGCTTCCATTTTTCTTTCTCTTTGCTATATATACAGATATCAACATGTCTAAACTACATAGCGACAATAATATGTTTGGTTTTGCTAGTGACTGATTACGTCTACACTGGATTGAAATCGCTGAACCCAGTGGTACACGAATGATCTACTTCTTGAAAAAATCATACTTGTTCGCGATTAAAACATGGGAAACAGTGATGTCTAGCCATTTTTTCAGGGCCATACAAAATACTACAACGCCAACATCTTCAAACATCTCCATTCACTAGCATCCTTCATTCATTCCCACTGGCATTTACTGTAATTTAGCTGCTACCTGTCATGAAATGAGATTAGTCTGTAACGTAGACACGAGTAAACTATACTTCACTTATCCCCCCTTTAACAACAGAAAGTGGACTTAAGAAGGTTCAGTTAGGAAGACATTCGGCTCGTGTTGCACACTGGATAACAGATTTTACTTTTTGGTCCGAGTATTAGTTCTTCTCAACAATAATGTTCGACTGGAAGAAAATAACGAAATAATAGTTGACAAGTTCATTCAACAGAGAAACATCACATCAAAGTTCAAATTTCAAATAGTCAAAAGAAAAGCCAGATTCAATATGATGCAAACAAACGTGTCTATGGAAGCAGTTTCTATTCACTTAACAAGACTCCGACAAACAAATGATCTTCTTTGTGTGAGGAGTCAGAGAGCAATATATATTCATCTTCTTTTGCATTGTGTGATAAGGAATGAACATCCAGCTATGGAATTTTCTCTTACACATGAAAAAACATTAAGCATCAAACAGGCCATGCTAGGTCTGTTGTGGAGCTATTAAGTGGACCTATCGGGCAGAAATGCATCAACACGGACATGCAACAGGCATTTCCAAATGTTTGTGGATATAAAATTTCTTAGAGAAGCTTTGACTTCAGCTATAAAATAGTTAATGAAGAACAAACAGGTGACATGCAATAAATAAGTCAGACAGATCCAAAAAGGCAATACCTGATGATGCTTGTTCCAGAGCTTTCAATCCCCAGGATCAAAGGGTTCCCAAGAACCAATGTCTTTGCTCTGAATAATATGGAACATTGCACATTTGCAAGCTGAAATAAAAGAAAGAATGATCTGTTGAAGGAACATCTGATGAAGACATGTATACATATGCACACTTTTTCAAGTAAACCATCTCATATAAGTATCACAATTCATGGTAATTTTTGCCTAAAACTATATAGTAATCAACAGTTAGCCAATGCATGATTTTCTTCAAGTGGCAGGTCCTCAAATTTCCTAAAATAAATAACACGTGTTGAAAGAAATACAATTTCTGCAAAATGACATTCAACCTTAGATCAAGCTTTCTTACATGATTATCAAATAAAAAAACAAATTGTGCTTAGACATGAAAAATCTACAATCAACTATTTTGTATTGAATACTGATAACTAGAATCCAAACCTCGTCTATCAACTGTAAACCAGTTTCAAACCAAAAGTAAAAGGTTGTTATGTACGTCGCGATCACAACAAAAGAGAATGGCGTAAGATTATCAACCAGGAAAGATAACTGAAGCTTGCAGACCTCCTGACGACAAAATTCCAAAACACATCTCTCATTCTGAAGTTGCAAGCAATGACAGACTTCTTCAGTGCTGTCGCATTCTTGCACAAGCATTTCATCAATGGATGGACAAACTTTTTTTCACTTGGTTTTCCATGAGAGTTAATGAACTTGAAGAACTTTAGATGTGGCAATGAACAGTTAAAACTATTTGTTTCAAATCTCCTCCGTCGTTCATCCTCATTTGAGTACATCGACAGCAGTTTCTGCAGAAAAAAATCCGATATATTAACCAGTTCTTCTCATCTAAGTAGAAAGCAAAGAAGCTGGTAGCAGATGAATTAAATAGGTGATACATTTAGCCAAATCCCCTTTTTGAAAGAGGATAAGCTGTCAAATCCCCTCTTTGTAACCTTTTATCATTGTCTGTGGAAGTATAATGATTTTTTTTCCTAAAGCGCTAAAAATATATCATCTTTCACCAATAGTTTTATATCAATTACATCAAGTAACAAAAATAAAGGTCTAAAAGAAACTTACTCTTGGTTTAGGAGGGCACCAGTCAATGACCAATGTCTCAAGACCTGATGAACTCGATATAAAGCTGCAAACTCCAGGATGCTCGTACGGTTCTAAGGCAGCATTAAGTTTTAAGAATTTCCAGCTTGATGGTGGAACCGGCCACCCTTTAAACTCCAGTATGGACAGGCACTTATGAACCAAATAGATAAAGAAAAATACGTCAAAAATGCAACATACTTACTAAACGACATGAAAATTGTTTAATAATTAGAAAAAACAACTTCAACTATAGGACTGTTTTGCCACAAGGCACAAGCCACATCAAAGTATTCAGAATTGTCTTGGAAAGATTGATCTTCAAACACTAGGAGAAAACCCACAAAGGTAGGGGTAGGTTTGCGTACGCCACACCCCTCCTAAGTATGTTAACGTTTCGAAAGACACATTTGTGTGACTTTGTTTGATAAAAGTGGTGTTCAGGCCAGTTTGTGTGTTCCAAAGGATACTTGCCATTTGCCATTTCCTACCAGCACTTTGTCAACCAACGCTAGAATAGAGGGGAAGAATCACTTAGGGGTCGTTTAGTAGAGTGTATTAGAGAAAATAATGCATGCATTAGCTTGATGTATTAGTAGTACCTTGTTTGGTACACTTTTCTAACCTGTGCATCACTAATGCTTGTATTAGTAATACATTCTATTGTGTATTAAAGAATGTATTAGTAATATCATCTATTTCTATGCATTAGTAATGCAATGGATTCTAACGCATGCATTAACATTATAAAAGACACAATTGGCCTTAAAAACTTTTTTATATCCTTTCCACCATATTTGTGGTGGGTATTTTTTTAAACAAATTTTTAAAAAAAAAATATTATCCAATGTATTGTATTTAAACTTACATTAGATTAAACAATTACAAAACTACCCTCAAAGCCCTTTTGAAACATTTCCTAACATATTCTTTTCTTTTAATTTTCTTTGTTGTCATGTGTTTTTATTTTCATTTATTTTTCTATGTCTATTAATTTGTTGGTGTTTCAATAGACTTTTATGACTTCTTAAATATATTTTTTGTAAAAAAATAATAATCTAATTTTAACATAATTTAATAAGAAAAATTACTATTGTGGCGATAAATTTGATTAAAAAAATTATTTTCCAACTTTTCACAAAATATTTTGACTCAAATAGCACAACTATTTAATATTATTTTTGAAAAAAAAAAAAGAAAAAGAAGAAGAAGAAGAGGAGTTAATGATGTTTTAGCAAATGACTTTGTTGCAACTTGCAAAAAAGTGTACAAATAAATAAAGTGTGGAGGGTGTTTTTGTAAATATATATTTTCAAATAGAAATTATGCAAGATTTGTTATTTCTAATACATCAAACCAAACAATGTATACGAAATAATGTTTGTATAACTAATGCAAGTATTAATAATGCAAGCACCATCAATGCAAGCATTACTAATGCATCCTATTTTGCATTATTCTTATACACTCTACCAAACGACCCCTTAATGTTTTTCTCTGTTGGGAATTGAACGACACAGTGCTCAACCCACACCCATTCACATGTCTTCATGATTAAACCGTTCCAAATTTAAAATGTTAGCTATCCTATATAAATAGAGTCGTTTTTTTGTTCAATACCACCATTGTCCAACAAAATTGGCCATGAGAATATTATTCTTCAGTACTTACAAACATGATTACTCCCTCCGTTTCAAAAAGAATGACCTTATTTCCTTTTAATTTTTTTAAAAAAGAATGACTCCTTTCCTTTTTTGGCAACACTTTAACTTTAATTTTCCATGTGGCATGTTTAAGACCACAAGATTAAAGGGCATTTTGGTACATTTGACATAACTTTAATTTAGAACCACAAGATTAAAAAGTTTTCTTTCTTTTCTTAAACTCCATTCCAAGTCAAACTAGATCATCCTTTTTTAAACGGTGGGAGTATAATATTATCGTAAGTAGTGATATTGTTAATGTTACTAAGCTGATGAATTTAATAGCAAAGTATGAACAAACCTCGATGCACCAGGGACCCAATTCAAGTTCTTGACCTTGGCAACGTGGTGAAGAAGTTCCTGCAAATATCTACACTGCATCTCCAAATTCTCTTCAAGGTCGACGAAATGGAATTTTAAAGAAAGGATTGCAGTGACAAGTGAAGCCACATTTCTCAGCTGAAACTGCATATCATCCCAACCGAAGTTCTAAATGTCGAATATGTGGGGCATGAAATTCGAGGCTATGGTCCTCATCATCAACACCATATTCTATTTCATACATCGTTACAATCAATTTTCTCAGCTTCACAAAGGTGATATCCAGACGATGAATACCAACAAGTTTATCTAATTCCAAGCACTCCAAATTAGGACAACTTGATAATACTTTCTCCATTTCAACCTCTGTGATACCCGGATCCCAATGGAAAGAGAAACCAAATTACTCCACTTCACATTACCCTCAACTGACAAAATCCTAACACCAAATTCCTCAAAACTGTATTCGTACACGCGAATTCAGGAAACTTATACGCAATTTCTAGAGAATTAAAATAATAAAATTTCAACGTAAACTCTTCAACCTTACCAATATTAAGAGCAAAGTGCACCCAAAAATCACATCATGAGCAACAAAGTTGCGGTAACGATAAGGAAAAACCCTAAATGATTTGATTTTCTGGCAAGACCTCCAATAATGAAGCTCTCTATTAACAGAGGCTGCAAAAGCGAGAATATATTTTTTTGTAAGGTTTAAAATAATCTTTTGAGTCGAAATAGAGTGATACCGGAACGGATTGATAAAGAAATCGCCATTGGGATGATAATACGTTGGTTCGAACAACTTGTTTACTTTTTGGCAACATAGAGAGGATGTTGAGTAGGATCTCCTCCGGCAGATCAGTCAACCGGTCTCCTCCTCCGGCCGATGCCATGATATTCTTTTGCGTTCCATGGAGTATAGAAAATCTTCAATTGCAATTTTGGTAATGGTGGTTTATATATTCTCGATTTGTGTGCACAGAACTCTTGTAAAAATTAGGAGAGAGTGAAAAATTTAAAGACAGAAGAAAAATGTCCTAAATAAGAAGTGTACAATGCCTAGTGTTTTTGAATTTTTTATTAAAAATAAGTCATTATTAAAATTGATTTACTAAAATAGTATATTTTTCTGAAATTTTATGACAATAGTATAACATGGTTCATAATAACGTTTTAGATATTTAATGATAAAACGGCTTAAAAGTGACAGCTAACAAACAAACAAAAAGTGACTGCCAATAACGTTTTAGAATTCGTTACTAAGAAGCACGTTTTATAGCTACACTCATAATGACATATTATATTTCGTTAGTTTGCTATTTCTTTTGTGTTTTTTTCCGTTCAGATGAAGACTAAGTAAAAGATTTTTCAATTATTTAATTAAAAAGTGCGAACTTATGTCTATGATATAATGTGAAGATGAATACCTATAATTAGCTTGCACATTAATCCTATCAGTCTCTTACACATATGTACGTCAAACAGTTAGATCCTTCATCCCACACCATTACACAAAATATGCAAAATTCCTCATGGGTTATCACCAAGTGATATACAACTTTATTAACCATCAAATGACTATGTGGTGTTCTCTTCTCGAAAATAGGGCAGAACTTAACTTAGTTATTGTGAAGTTTGTTGTGTTCTTTGCCACTGCTTTATTTTTGGCTACTGTGTGTTTCATTGTTGAAGTTAATTTGTGCTTAGTTTCTCGTTTTTTAATTAGAAATTTCAGATTCATAGAAGCATTTTGGTTTCTTTATTTGATGAACTAATTACTTGTTTTTCTTCCCTCTAATCTTTATAACCTTGCTACTTAGACCATTTCCAACTCACCTCTATTTGTATTTTACTCTCCAGATAGAGAATGGAAGTAAAATAGAGAATGGCACTCTAATCCACCTCTAAATCACTCCCTATTCTTCAAATTTAGAGAGTTGAATAGTAATTCTCCAAATTTGGAGAACTACTATTCACACTCTCTATTTTACTTTTTCAATATTTTATTATCGAAAAAGGGGTCATATATACCCTTCAACTATCTGAAATAGCTCATATATACCCTTAAACCATATTTTTGGCTCAAAACTACCCATCCCGTTACACTATTGGATCAAAAGTGCCCTTCTAACTAACGGATATTGTTAAATGCCATATGGATGACACATGAATGCCACATGGCACGCCAATAGACTTCCACTGCCACATATACTAAAAGGGAAAGGGTCAAAAGTATTCTTAAACTATCCGAAATGGCTCATATATATGCTTAAACTATATTTCGGCTCAAAACTACACTTCCCGTCAAACTATTGGGTCAAAAGTGACCTTCTTATTAACGGAACTTGTTAAATGTCACATGGATGTCATATTGCACGTCAATAGGGTTTCACTGCCACATTAACTAAATTCCTATATCTTCTTACTAATGTTCCCCTCATTTCATTATTTTTCAAAAATGATTTCACTCCTTCTTCCTCATTTCGCGATTAGGGTTTCACAGTTTTCTTCGTCACTGGGTTTCAAAGTGGATATTCTTGGTTGTAGGTTAGTAAAATTTTTTTCTTATTTTATTGTGTTTACAAACACGAAAATTAACTTTGAAACTTAGCTCCGAAGAAAGTTAAGAAACCTTGGCCGCGAAATGACTTAAAAGTTGTGAAATTCTAGCTATCATATTTAGAAATCATAAACATAATAAAATAAGAAAAAATATTTACTAACCTACAAGCATGAATATCCACTTTGAAATTTAGCCCCAAAGAAAGCTACGAATCCTTGGTTGATAGGGGAAAGTTATGAAATCCTAACTATTATGCTTTGAAATTATAAACATTATAAAATAAGAAAAAATATTTACTAACTTACAAGCATTAATATCCACTTTAAAGCCCAGCCACGAAAAAAAGTATGAAACCCTAGCCGCAAAATGAGGAAGAACGGGTGAATATAGCGTTTCCAGAAATAATGAAATGAGGGGGGGGAGTAATTAGGATTTAGAGATTTAGTCTATGTGGCAGTGAAACCTTATTGTTATGCAAAGTGGCATCCACATGGAATTAAACATCTTCTGTTAATAAGAAAGGTATTTTTGACCAAATAATTTGACGGGAAGGGTAGTTTTGAGCTGAAATATAGTTTAACGGTAATATGAGCTATTCCGGATAGTTTAAGGGTATTTTTGATCATTTTTATTTAGTCTACGTGGCAATGAAATCCTATAAGCATGCAATGTTGCATCTATATGGCATCCACATGGCATTTAACAACTTCCGTTAATAAGAAGGGTACTTCTGACCCAATAGTATGACGGAAAGGGTAATTTTGAACAGAAATAAAGTTTAAGGGTATATACGAGCTATTTCGAATAGTTTAGGGTATTTTTGAGCCTTTTCCGTTTTATTATTATTTTCACTACTTTCCAATTAACATATTCTTTTACATATAGTTTCATTAATTAAATATTAATATTCATAAGTCATTTTAAATGTAAGATAATATTTTTAAAATATATTATTTTATATATATATATACTACTTTAATTTCAAATTAATATATTTTTTTATAATTTTCATCAATAATAAAATTTATTTTATAACTAATTTTCATTATAAAGAATACGCAAAATTAAAATGATATATGAAAATTTTAATTTAAATACATGATAACAATACAATACATAACATAATAATTTAAATATAACATAAAATACAATAATAACATAATTATTAATTCGCGATAAAACAAGAATCATGTCAAAAAGATGTTGAACGAGAATACGAAGTTTTGCAACTATTGCAAGTCCTCACATATTCGGAGAAAGAAAGTGCTACATGATATAATGACTACATATATTTGTCACGACCCAAATCCGAGCCGCGAGTGGCACCCACACTTATCCTACTATGTGAGCGAACCAACCAATCTAAACCCCAACATTGCAATGTAATAACAGAATATAATGCGGAAGACTTAAACTCATTAATGAAAATCAATTAATAACTTCTAAAAACTCAACAACTATTATTATCCCCAAAATCTGGAAGTCATCATCACAAGAACATCTATCCTCATTACTAAACTAAGAGTATCTAAGAAAGCGAAAATAAGTAAAAAGTTAGTCCATGCCGGAAGTTAAAGGCATCAAGACTTGAAGAAGAAGATCCAGTCCAAGCTAGAAGCATTAGCTCACCCTGAATCCCGGTGTAATGAAGACTGGCTAGAGATGCGGTTGAGTTGAAGACGACGGTACGTTTGCTGCACTCCACAAATACAAAGAAAGAAACATACAAGTAGCGGTCAGTACACAACACAAGTACTGAGTAGGTATCATCGGCCAACTCAAAATAGAAAACAGTATATATCAGTTAATATCATAAATCAACTATAATACTCAACATGTAGCAACAACAAGTACTATAATCATCAATAAGTACTACCAAGTTCATCCATGAGGACTCAAGCCTCAATACCATACTCATTTGGGAATTAGGTTCATTAGATTGAGTATATTAACATCTTTCAAGATTCATTATCTTTCTTCCTCTTGTGTCGGTACGTGACACTCCGCTCCCCTACTACTGTGTCGGTACGTGACACTCCGATCCCCTACTTCTACTACGTGTCGGTTCGTGACACCCGATCCCCTAATACTATGTGTCGAACGTGACACTCCAATCCCCTAATTCTACGTGTCGGTTCGTGACACCCGATCCCTTAATTCTATGTGTCGGAACGTGACACTGCGATCCCCTAATTCTAGGTGTCGGTTCGTGACACCCGATCCCCTAATACTATATGTCGGAACGTGACACTCCGATCCCCTAATCTCATTCTATCAATTCATCAAGCCTTCTCTTATACCAAGGCATCATCAATCTCATTACTTTAGTTCACCAAGCCTTCTTTTATACTAAGGCATCATCATTAACAAAGTAGATTAGGGTTTCTTTCAAGATTTAGGATTCAATAGCTTCATCATGCTTATTTCATCACAATTATATAATCACATTCATGTGATATATCGTGGTTTCACGGTATAATTAATGCTTTTTCCTTAAGTTTAGTGTGTCCGAAAGCCTTTTTGTGCTAATTTTGATATAAGTTTCTCTTTGTTTTGCAGGAAATCTGTCCAAAGCTGAATGCGGAGATTTTGAGCGAAAATTACAGAAGAGACCACCTACGGAGCTTATGACGGTCCGTCGTGCTTGTGACGGTCCGTAGGTGGCAGCGTAGAGAAGCTGCTGAAGGAAGATGGGGAAGTATGACCAAGTGTGGGATTACGAAGCTTGTGACGGTCCGTCATGGCCATGACGGTCCGTCTGGCAGGTCCGTCGTGAAGATCAGAGAAGTGATCCCAGTACCCAGATTCCAAGAGTTGAAGTATTTTGAAACGAAGACCCTCGAACGATCGCCGTGTCTATGACGGTCCGTCACACTTGCCGTCGAGAGGAATGAAGAAAGCAGCAGAAGAAATTGGACAAGTATGGGACGACGGAGTCCATGACGGTCCGTCGCGACCACGACGGTCCATTGCGTGGTCCGTCGACCCAGCCGCGTTTTGGCAGATTTCCAGAAATTAGAATCCTAGTTTAATTAGGTTTTTATTTTTTATAAATAGTTCGAAAAACCTCGTTTTTGAGGTGAGACTCTTAGATTATAAAATTCCATATAGTTAGACTATGTGAGATAAAACATCATATCATTAGACTTTATGTTTTGAGTGTTTGATTGTTGGAGATTCTTACAAGTAACTTTTGGTGATTAATCAAGCAAATTTTTCGGACTTTATTCTTCTCTCATTAAAGTAAGTACATGAATTCTTGTTAACATATTGAATATTGTGTTTATGGCTATGAGGAACTAAATTCCATAACTAGGTTGTGGGAACCCATAGGCAAATAATGAGATAAACCCTAGCTAAAATAAACAATTCTAGAATAGTGTCTTGCATGTATTAATATTCTTTCGCTTAGAAGTCTTTTTAAACGGATGATCAACGTTAGAACTCGCCTTAATGCTACTTGCCGGACCAAGGAGGTAGATAATAGGAAAAGAATTATTAACATAGATTTAGTGTATACTATCTAATAGGCTAGTATTGATTGGTACGAGGTAATAACTTAGTCAAATATCGAATACGATGCTTAATATGAGGTAAAGATAAGAGTTAGAAAAGCAACAACGTAGCCAGACCAAGGTGCGGAGTGAGATTTTCTAGATGCCGGACCAAGGATTTAGAAATACATAACTTATCACTTTGCATGCAAGATACTAGGAAAGATTGTTATAGTTAGAATTATCAAGTTATGAACTTGTGGGGAACACGTAAACCCTAGTTACTTGATTAATTGATTAAAACCCAAAATTAAAAGCTGTTAAGTGTCTCTGTCAAGTTCGTTAGTTATTTTTACTTATTAGGAAATACAAACCCCCCTTTTATGCTTTTACTTTCTAAGGAAGTCATCAACCGAACAATAGTAATAACAAGTTGAAGTTAAGTCTAGACTATTTTTCCTCGGGGAACAATCCCAACCTCACTAGTTGGGTTATTTACTTGACGCGACCGCTTTACTTCTCATTTGAGAAGTAAGTTTGAGCGTATCAAATTTTGTATAGAAGGGTTTACAATACTACCAATACATATCATTCTCTATTAAGAGTTTACTACGAATAGTATCAAAAACCATAACCTACCTCCACCGAAGAATTGAATTCAAGCAAGCTAATCCTCAAAATCCTTGCTTTCCTCTTCGTTCCTCTCTCTCTCTCTCTCTCTCTCTCTCTTTTCTTGTTCTTTCTATTTTTCTTATTCAAACCCTCTTTATTTTACCCTAATTAGCATATAATTAAGTATATAAGATGGCAATAATAACCCACTAATTTACTCAAGGTTACCTCTTTTAACCCCTAAGTAATTAGACTTATTAATATTAACCCACGAAATTTATAATTATAGCAGAAATAGTCCAAAATGCCCCTTAAATTACTTAACAGAAATCCGACCCAGACTGGGATTACGCAACCTGTGACGGCCCGTCGTGCCTGCGACGGTCCGACCTGCAGGTCCGTCACAGAGTTCAGAGACTCAATTTCCACTAAAGAATCTGTGACGGTCCGTCACGCCTGTGACGGTCCGTCCTGCCATTCCGTCATGAAGTTCAGAGAGTCGATTTCAGCACCCAAATTTCTAATTTCTAAGTGTTTTGAAACGAGACACCCTCGACGGTCCATCGTGCCCATGACGGTCCGTCGTGGGGTCCGTCGTCTCAGCCAGTTTTCCAGAAATAAAATCTGCTGCTCAAAACGACTAAACAGGTCGTTACAATAGATACCATTTACCCATCGTTCGTCCTCGAACGATCACAAGAAGGAAAACAAGGGCGAAAAGGAGTACCTGAATCTGTAAACAGGTGTGGGTATCTTCTTGCATATCTGCCTCCTTCTCCCAAGTGGCTTCTTCAACTGGTCGATTCTTCCATTGAACTTTGATGGATGCAATCTCCCTTGACCTCAACTTGCGGACTTCTCTATCTAAAATAGCAACAGGCTCCTCCTCATAAGTCAAATTTTCATCAAGCAAACCGAATCCCAACGGATGATGTAGTTTCTATCCCCATGGTATCTTTTCAACATGGACACATGAATTACCGATGCACTCCGGACAGCCCTGGAGGCAAGGCTAATTCATAAGCCACCTCCCCTACTCTCTTAAGTACTTCAAATGGACCAATATACCTTGGCTTAACTTACCTCTTTTACCAAACCGCATCACCCCTTTCATGGGCGAAACTTTAGCAAGACTTGCTCACCCTCCATAAACTCCAAATCTCTAACCTTTCGATCCGCATATTCTTTTGCCTACTTTGAGCTGCTAAAAGCTTTTCTTGAATAGATTTCACCTTCTCCATTGAATCCCTCAACAGATCAGTACCCCAAGGTCTAACCTCAAATGCATCAAACCAACCAATGGGAGACCTACATCTCCTCCCATACAATGCTTCAAATGGAGCCATATCAATACTGGAGTGATAGCTATTATTGTATGAAAACTCCGCTAAAGGTAAGAAGTTATCCCAGTGACCACCAAATTCTATCACACATGCACGAAGCATATCCTCCAACACTTGAATCGTTCGCTCAGACTGACCATCAGTCTGAGGGTGAAACGCAGTACTAAGGTCCAACCTAGTACCTAATTCCGCATGCAATGTTCTCCAAAACTTAGAAGTAAACTGTGTACCTCTATCTGATATGATGGAAAGTGGAACTCCATGCAATCGAACGATTTCTGAGATGTAGATTTTGGCTAACTTCTCTGCATTGTAGGTCACCTTGACCGGAATGAAGTGAGCAGACTTAGTTAATCTGTCCACAATTACCCAAATAGAATCAAACTTACCCAATGTCTTTGGAAGACCAACCACGAAGTCCATTGCAATTCTCTCCCACTTCCATTCAGGAATGGCATTCTCTGAAGTGTTCCTCCGGGCCTCTGGTGTACATACTTTACTTGTTGACAATTTGGACATTTGGCAACAAAATCAACAATGTCGCGCTTCATTACTCCACCAAAAAATTTGCTTTAGGTCACGGTACATCTTGGTTGCACCAGGATGTATAGAATATCCGGAACTATGAGCCTCTGTAAGAATAGTGTGGATCAAATCATCAACACGGGGCACACATACCCTTCCCTTAATCCTCAAAACACCTTCCTCATCCATTATGGCCTCTTTAGCCTCTCCTCGCAACACCATATCCCGAATTAGTCTTAGTTTCTCATCATCAAACTTCTTTCCCTTAATCTTGTCAAGAAAAGAAGATCTCGCCTCCACACAAGCCAAAAATCCTCCATTCTCATTTACTTCTAGCCTCATAAAGTCATTAGCCAAGTTTTGGATTTCTCTAGCCAACGGGCGTCTAGAAACTTGAAAATGAGCTAGACTTCCCATGCTTCCTGCCTTTCTACTTAAGGCGTCTGCTACAACATTAGCCTTTCCCGGATGGTACAGAATAGTGATATCGTAGTCCTTCAGTAGTTCCATCCATCTCCTTTGTCTCAAATTCAAATCCTTCTGAGTGAAGACATACTGTAGGCTACGATGGTCCGTATAGACTTCACACTTAACCCCATACAAATAGTGTCTCCATTGCTTTAGTGCAAATACTACCGCGGCCAACTCCAAATCATGGGTCGGATAGTTACGTTCATGCACCTTTAATTGCCTCGAAGCATAAGCAATCACATTCTTTTCTTGCATTAGCACTGCACCCAAACCAGAATAGGATGCATCACAATACACGATGAAGTTCTTACCCTCTACTGGCAAGGTAAGAATTGGTGCAGTAGTCAACAGGGTCTTGAGTTTCTGAAAGCTTTCCTCACATTCATCCGACCATACAAATGGAACATTCTGCTTAGTCAAGTTCGTCAATTGGGAAGCAATAGAAGATAATCCTTTGACAAATAAACGATAATAGCTAGCTAAACCAACAAAGCTCCTTATTTTTGACACATTAGTAGGTCTTACCCAATTCTTCACTGTCTCAATCTTAGAAGGATCCACCATCACTCAATCCTTAGAAACCACGTGCCTCAAGAAGGACACTGAATCTAGCCAAAACTCACACTTGGAGAATTTGGCATAAAGCTTTTTCTTCCTCAACAACTCCAATACCATTCTCAAATGCTCCTCATGTTCCTTCTTACTCTGGGAGTATATCAGTATATCATCAATAAATACGATCACAAAGAGATCCAGATATGCCTTAAAAATCCCGTTCATCAAGCTCATGAAAGCAGCAGGGGAATTCGTAAGACCAAAAGACATCACTACAAATTCGTAATGCCCATACCTAGTTCGAAAAGCAGTCTTTGGCACATCCGTTGCTCGTATTTTCAATTGATGATAACCGGATCTCAAGTCAATTTTAGAGAAGACACAAGCACCTTGTAACTGATCGAACAAGTCATCAATGCGAGGAATGGGATACTTGTTCTTAATAGTTACCTTGTTCAACTGCCGGTAGTCTATGCACATCCGAAAACTCCCATCCTTCTTCTTCACAAATAACACCGGAGCACCCCAAGGAGATGCACTTGGTCTAATGAAGCCTTTGCTCAACAACTCTTGAAGTTGGGCCTTTAACTCTCTTAACTCTGCGGGAGCCATTCTATAAGGGGGTATAGAAATGGGGCGAGTGCCCGGTTCCAAATCAATGCAAAAGTCAATATCTCTATCCGGTGGCATACCAGGAAGGTCTGCAGAGAAGACATCCAGAAACTCACGGACTACCGAAACCGACTCAATTGGAGGTACTTGGGTAGTGTCATCCCTGAGATGTGCCAAGAAAGCTAAACACCCCTTACTAACCATTCTCTTAGCATGAAGAAAGGAGATGATATGAACCGGAGTGGAAGTGTAGTCGCCCTCCCACACTAACGGATCTGTCCCAGGCTTGGCTAACGTCACAGTTTTAGCATTACAATCCAAGATTGCAAAATTTGGAGAAAGCCAAGTCATACCCAGAATTACATCGAAGTCAACCATTTCTAAGATAACCAAATCTACATAAGTGTTGCTCCCCACAAAAGTCACCAGACAAGACCTATATACTTTTTCAACTATCACAGACTCACCCACCGGAGTAGAAACACGAATAGGCATGTCAAGTAATTCACAGGGTAAATTAAGACCAGTAGCAAATGAAGAAGATACATAAGAAAATGTGGATCCAGGATCAAACAATACAGAAGCCATGCAATCACAAACCGAAAGATTACCTGTGATGACAGCATCAGATGTCTCTCTTCAGATCTCCCATGGAAAGCGTAACAATGGGCCCCATACTTGTCTGTCCGTTGCCTCTACCATGTTGTGTTGTAGTGGCTCCAGTTTTCCCATCACCCCGGCCGTTTTGGTGACCACCATTACCTCGACCACCACGTCCTCTAGAATAACGGCCTCTACCATGACCACCTCTACCTCTAGCTATTGGGGGTCTGTAACTCTGTTTTGGACAATTCCTCCTAATATGCCCAGTCTCCCCACATCCATAACACTCTCTGGAGTCAAGCATAGGTCTCTCAGAGAAGTGTTGACCGGTCTGAGGTGCACTCCTAACTACAGTCTGTAGTGAAGACTGAATTGGTCGGACCGAGTAACCTCCTGAGCCTTGTCCTATGGAGTAAGAACCATTAAACTCACCTCCCTTTCGAAACCTTTTTGATGTAGATGTCATAGTGAAGTCATCTGGCTTCACTCCTTCCACCTCTATCACGAAGTCTACCACTTCTTGAAAGGATTTTGCCGTAGCCGCTACCTGTAAGGCCGAAATCCGCAATTCTGACCTCAACCCCTTCATAAAACGGTGAATCCGCTCTTGTGGACAAAACAAAGTTGGGTGGCATACCTAGATAATGCACGAAACTTAGCCTCATATGCAGTAACCGACATCCTACCTTGCTCTAGGCTCAAAAACTTATCTTTTTTCCTATCCCTCAAAGTCCGGGGGATATACTTCTCCATAAACAAGCTAGAGAATGATGCCCAAGTCATAGGTGGTGCCTCTGTTGGTTGACACTCAACATGTGACCGACACCACATTTTGGCGTTTCATTGAAACTGATAAGTCACAAACTCAACACCAAACCGTTCTACTATACCCATCTGGTGTAGTAGCTCATGATAGTCAACCAGAAAATCGTAGGCATCCTCAGATTCAGCACCCTTGAAGACTGGAGGTTTCAATTTCAAGAACTTACTGAAAAGTTCATGCTGATCATTTGTCATTATAGGCCCTGTAGTCAGACGAGGAAACGTGCCTATTTCCAATGAGGCATCATGCGGGGAGCCACAGTAGCTGCATGTTGTACCTCCGGAACCTGAGTGCTGGTGCAGAAAACACTGGAGGTGTCTGGCCCTGATCAGATAACCCGCTAAGATAAGCAAGAACCTGATTGATCATCTCTGGGGTAGGTTGGGGTGGCAATCCCTCATTTTGTACTTGTTCATTCTCCCCTTCCTCACCCTCGCTTACCACTTCCTCAGTTGGTAGAGGAGTCACCGCCCTAGTACCAGGTGGGCTAGGTGCTTGTCCTCTTCCTCTAGAGGACGTCCTCCCACAGCCTCTTCCACGGCCTCTCGCCACTACTCCTCTTCGAGCTACAGCCCCAGTGGCTGGCTCAGACGCTTCCTGTCTTGCCGGTGTTGGTGTTGGTGCAGTTGTTGCTCTAGTTCTAACCATCTGCGAAATAGAGTGAAGATGGTCAGATACCAATTTGTATCACCTAGATACCAATTGGATCCAAGTAATAGCACGAAAGAAAGGAAGAAGAATGGAATTTTCCTAAAGTCCTATAGCCTCTCAAAGAAAAGTAAGGCGTCCCCCTACACGTTCCTTAAGACTCTACTAGACTCGTTCTTGTGTGATGAGACCAACGAACTAATGCTCTGATACCAAGTTTGTCACGACCCAAATCCAAGCCGCGAGTGGCACCCACACTTATCCTACTATGTGAGCGAACAACCAATCTAAACCCCAACATTGCAATGTAATAACAGAATATAATGCGGAAGACTTAAACTCATTAATGAAAATCAATAATAACTTCTAAAAACTCAACAACTATTATTATCCCCAAAATCTGGAAGTCATCATCACAAGAACATCTATCCTCAATTACTAAACTAAGAGTATCTAAGAAAGCGAAAATAAGTAAAAAGCTAGTCCATGCCGGAAGTTCAAGGCATCAAGAATTGAAGAAGAAGATCCAGTCCAAGCTAGAAGCATTAGCTCACCCTGAATCCCGGTGTAATGAAGACTGGCTAGAGATGCGGTTGAGTTGAAGACGACGGTATGTTTGCTGCACTCCACAAATACAAAGAAAGAAACATACAAGTAGGGGTCAGTACACAACACAAGTACTGAGTAGGTATCATCGGCCAACTCAAAATAGAAAACAGTATATATCAGTTAATATCATAAATCAACTATAATACTCAACATGTAGCAACAACAAGTACTATAATCATCAATAAGTACTACCAAGTTCATCCATGAGGACTCAAGCCTCAATACCATACTCATTTGGGAATTAGGTTCATTAGATTGAGTATATTAACATCTTTCAAGATTCATTATCTTTCTTCCTCTTGTGTCGGTACGTGACACTCCGCTCCCCTACTACTGTGTGTCGGTACGTGACACTCCGATCCCCTACTTCTACGTGTCGGTTCGTGAACCCCGATCCCCTAATACTATGTATCGGAACGTGACACTCCGATCCCCTAATTCTACGTGTCGATTCGTGACACCCGATCCCTTAATTCTATGTGTCGGAACGTGACACTCCAATCCCCTAATTCTACGTGTCGGTTCGTGACACCTGATCCCTTAATACTATGTGTCGGAACGTGACACTCTGATCCCCTAATCTCATTCTATCAATTCAGCAAGCCTTCTCTTATACCAAGGCATCATCAATCTCATTACTTTAGTTCACCAAGCCTTCTTTTATACTAAGGCATCATCATTAACAAAGTAGATTAGGGTTTCTTTCAAGATTTAGGATTCAATAGCTTCATCATGCTTATTTCATCATCACATTATATAATCACATTCATGCAAGCATACAATTAAGCATAGAAGGGTTTAAAATACTACCAATACATATCATGCTATTAAGAGTTTACTACGAATAGTATCAAAAACCATAACCTACCTCCACCGAAGAATTGAATTCAAGCAAGCTAATCCTCTTCCTCCTTTCGTTCCTCCTCTCTCGTCCTCTCTCTCTCTCTCTCTTTTTTTGTTCTTTCTATTTTTCTTATTCAAACCCTCTTTCTTTTACCCTAATTAGCATATAATTAAGTATAAAGATGGCAATAATAACCCACTAATTTACTCAAGGTTACCTCTTTTAACCCCTAAGTAATTAGACTTATTAATATTAACCCACGAAATTTATAATTATAGCAGAAATAGTACAAAACGCCCCTTAAATTACTTAACAGAAATCCGACCCAGACTGGGATTACGCAACCTGTGACGGCCCGTCGTGCCTGCGACGGTCCGTCACAGAGTTCAGAGACTCAATTTCCACTAAAGAATCTGTGACGGTCCGTCACGCCTGTGACGGTCCGTCCTGCCATTCCGTCACGAAGTTCAGAGAGTCGATTTCAGCACCGAAATTTCTAATTTCTAAGTGTTTTGAAATGAGACACCCTCGACGGTCCGTCGTGCCCATGACGGTCCGTCGTGGGGTCCGTCGTCTCAGCCAGTTTTCCAGAAATAAAATCTGCTGCTCAAAAAGACTAAACAGGTCGTTACAATATTATACTACATAACGTGATAATTAAGGATGAACGTGATCTTGATGCACCATTTAAAGATGTCATACAGGCTCTCGACAAAAATGGTGTTAGATGAAAATCTTCGATTTGAACAATTTTTATCTAGACATAATAAAATTAAGGACAAAAATGATTATTTTGAACTCCGGAATGCATTAATAGAGCATTTATGAGAGCAACGTAATAATTTCAAAAATTGAGTGATTATGTAATGTTTATGTAATCGTATTTCTTTTATTTGAATTTATTCATTAATTTATATATTATATAATATTCTCGTGCAATTTATGGTATTTAAAATTTTTGAATAAAATATAATAATTAAATAAAAAATTGAAAAAAGATATTTTTGTATCACATGAGAATTATATAAAGTAATAATTGGGAAAAAGAAATAAATGATTTATATCATGAAATAAGAAAATAAGAATGAAATAGAAATAATAATATAATATTGAGGAAAGAGAAAAAAATTCTTTTTTAGAGAGTAAAATAGAGAATTGGGTTGAAGTTAGTTGTCTGAAAAAATAAAAAATTCTATATTTGGACAGTAAAACAGAATGTAGGTTTGGAGATGCCCTTATGCATGTGAAATATGCTCAAGTTCACTTGGACTCCTCCTTTCGTCCTTACATTTTGGTTTGAGTCAAAACCCGACATTCTTCCTTTTCGAGTCAACAAGACCAATTGGAAGTTGATGTGTGGTGAATGATGAGATGAAATACAAGTCTTGAAAGCAGAAAGAAAATAATTGTATACATCAGCTTACAAACGATATACAAAAAAAACCTGGTATACACAGATATACACTTGTTGTATAGAATTTTATAGAGAAAATGCGGAAATACAACTCAAAACACAGATATACAGGTCAAATACTGAAATACAGGTCAAAGACAAAATAATCTCGAAAAGTCCAAGATAAGAAGTATACAATTATTGTATACAATAGTATTCTCAGGGGCAAAAATGGGTTGAAATCCATCAGCAAGCCCATCCATTTGCAGCTCTTTTGTTAGCTTAGGACATGTGGGCCAAGGGTCCAGAAATTTGAATTTGGGCCCAAAGCCCAAGTTGATTTTATTTCTCCTTCCTTTATTTGTTTTCATGTACTGACTAACCATTTATTGTAACTTCCGTTTTGGAAAATTGGCAATTAATTAGGGAAATTTTTTAAAATGTCAATATTTTAACATTTAATAGGGTTCATTAACAACACTTTCAATATTTAGTAAAAATGTCAAAATTTAAGTATGTTATGTATCTTATTTTTGTTCTTATTATTTGTTTTATTTTTTAAAAAATATAATTTTATATAAAAGATTGAGAGGAATTTAGGGGAGATTATTATTTTTAAAAAGGAACAAATGTTAAAAGTTTCATCAGTTACAATTTATTAAAATACACCAACTTTCATCTATTTCTTCTTTTTTTCATCATGTTATAAAAATTCTTTTTTTTCTCCATTATTCTAAAAAAATTCATATCCAATCCTGGTAATCTTTTTTTTTTTTGTTTATAACACTTTTATTAATTTTCACTAATTATTGTTATAAAAATCACGAAATTAAAGAAGTACCACATCTATAAAATTTCAATATCAATTTTTCACTAATTATTGTTATGAAAATCATAATCAAAAAATATAATATCTCATTCTCACTAATTATTATTATGAAACTTTATGATAATACATTATAGTTTTATCTATTAAATTTATTTATTTTTTAATTTAGAAACTTGAACACCTATAGTTTTATTTGTAATTGTCATACTTTTCTCACAGTATATTTGTTTTATTTTTTAAAATTTTGTATCCTTGCTTAAATTGTATTTATTCCAATATGTATACCATTTGTATTAGTATCCATTCTAGTTTTCATGTTGTATTTTGTATAATGAAGCTTGTATTTCTTTATTAGTTTGTATTCATTCCAATATTTATGTCAAATAAAATATAGCTATTTAAGAAATACATTTGTATTCGTATATATTTTTCACTGTGTATTTATTTTTCTTTTCAAAATCTTGTTTCCTTTTCTAAGTCGTATTCATTCCAATATGTCTATTATTTGTATTTGTATTCGAATACAAATAAACTAATAGAAAGTTGTTCTTCTTATAAATAAAATACATAACTAGTTGACATACATTTGGATGAATACAAATTAGGGACAAATACAAGATTCATAAACCATGCAACATGAAATTTTTAATAAATACAAATATTGATAGTATACATAGTGATTTGAATACAAATTAAGAAAGCATACCAAATTCTAAAAAGGAACTATAAATACAAAACAAACTAATAGAAAATTGTTCGACAACTATCCGATCTTTGTCGTCTTTTTTAAGATCCTCACGAGTAGACAAAGATTCTACATTTGTGTTCTGAATTTGAGGAAGGTTTTGCACACCAATGAGTCTTGTAAATGTTCTTACCCTCTTTCTTCCCTCATTTTAGCAGCGGATCATACATTATACACTATTAGTTAAGTAATAAATAAATTAAAGGATGAAAAATCACCAGAAATTGGTTGATTAAGATACATACCTCTAGTAAGCCTCTTGGATTCGGCCATTTGAGAGTAAATCATAACGGAAATTGAAAAATACAAACGACATTTTTTAAGATTTAAACAAAAATAAAATTAGACTAGAAATATGAAAATAGGATAAAGATTAAAGATACCTTAATCAAAGGGATTCTTGTTGATTCAATTTTGGATTTAAAAAAAACCAAAATATATGGCAGAAAAATATTTGCAACTTGAATGTTGGAGGAAAATCAGAAAAGATAACCATGAGAGAGAAAAAAAATTAAATGAGAGAGAAAATTAACAATTTGAAAAGATAAATATGAGAGAGAATGATTTTTTTTTTAAAAAAAGATATATAGAATTAATTGAAAAGAGTGATAAAATAGAAAGAAAATTGGGACACATAATTTTTTTTAAATAATGACATTTTTGACATTATTGCTAATATTTATAAAGTATGTATATTTTTACTAAATATGTTATTTATTTTGACTAGTTTACTAATTTTTCCATTAAATTATAGTATCAAATATATTTAGTCAAAATAAGAACACTTTAAAATATTAATTTAAAATGTCAGAATGACAATATTTTAGAAAATAATGTGTATTCAGATTTTTAGTATTTTAAAATAATTTTATTTATGAAAACAATCTTATATTGGACCAAATTCTAAACTAATCAGTTATCAATATCTATTAACTTTCCTTCTTCACCTTTCACGTTTCTACCCTTTTTTCACGTTTCCAGATTCTCTTTCTTCAAGGTGCTCACAAATTGTTCTTCAAAATATATGTTTTCATTCAAGAAAGTTTCTCCATTGTTAAACAAAATCTTTTTTATTAATTCAAGAAGATTTCTTAATTGGCAAGGTAATTTTCATTATTTATTTAGATCTATTTCGACTTGCTGTTAAAATAACGATTATGATATATATTCTGAATTCTATACATTACGGAGTTCAGTAGCACTGTTTATGATTTATATTTCACCATATTACAGATTTTTCATCGTTTTTTTTAATTTTTATGCAGGTTTGCTTAAATATTCATCTAATATTTATGTATTTCAAATTTTAGTCAATTAATTTTTTTTTGATTTTTTTTCTGATTTCATGTTAATATTTCGAATTTATTAGAATCTACAAATTCATTCATATGTTTATTTTGTTTGATTTTTAATACATGTATATTTTCTTTTAGGGTTTTAGATTCGGGAAAAGTATTTGTCTATCTACAATGTTTGAATCAACAATTTATTTGTGTATTTTTATTTTATCTATATCAAAAAGTTTTACATTTTTAAACATTGTATTTCAACCTCAATTAGTATACAACATGTTAGTATTTCCTTCTTAATTTGCATTCATCCTAGCCACATGCTAACAATTTTGTATTTTATTGGGTATTCATCATGTATTTCAATCTCACTTATATGTGAACAAACTTGTATTTCGCTTTTGTTTTTTATTTTGAATTTAATTATATCAACAAGTTTTATATTTTATGTGTCTATTTTATTTTTCAAAGTCACCTTGTATTTCAAATGAAGAGAGTATTTTCTTTTGTATTCACAACTTTACATTCAATCTCACTTTGTATTTTCACTCACTTTTGTATTCATATATTGTTGTATTCAACATATAGTTCATGATCGATTAATTTGGATTTTACCTTGCAAAGTCACTTTATATTTGAAAGCATTTTTGTATTCACAACTTTATATTCAATATCATTTTGTATTTATAACTTTGTTTCATCTCACTTTTATATTCTTATATTGTTGTATACCACATATAATTCATGATCGATTAGTAGTATTAACTTAATGGGGTACAAATTATTATATGCATTCAAACAGAAAAAAAAACTACTAAACAAAAAAATAATTTCATTCGTTATACATCATAATTTGGATAAAATATATCTCAAAAAAACTATAAATATCTATACATAAAAGATTTCACTGATTCAATCAGAAAAAGAACACTCTTGTACTCAACATATACAAAAATCTCATCCAAAAAAATAAGAATAAAAAAATAACCTAATTGTTTTTCGATTATTCATTGAATGCGATAAATTTATAGTCGCCAATTTTGAAAATTTTCGTTTAAAAAAATATGTCATATTCAACTTGAAGAAACTTTGAAAGTTATGAAATGAATGATTTGGAAGACAAATATGTTCCACACACTCAACTCGGCATGAGGTTCGGCTCGAGCGAGTAAACCCTAGTCCTTTTCCACAAACTCAACTCGAGAAGTGAGTGGGCTTAGGCGGAGGTTGTGCTTAATGCGGCAAATGGGTGTTCGAAAGAAACTCATTTGATTCGGGGTAAGTTGCTCGAGAGAGAATTTACCTCCATTTTAGTCTAGCCTAGTCACAAATGTTCAACAAATTTATCGTCAAAATATGTACCCAATATTTTAGTCTATCATGTATTCCTATCACATCCTAAGAATCCCGTCTCCCATTAGTCTCTCTTATTGTTTTTAGTGCTTAGTTGTTAATTTGTCTGAAAAAACCCTACTGTTAATTGACGCTTGCGTCACCCTTTAATATGTTATGTTTTTATTCGATAAATTATTGTAGCTATGACTGCATAACTTGATTTGTGCTTGACTGAAATATTCTCATCCCTATGGGAACGATCTCAACCCTTGGTTGAGTTATTTAATGATTTACGACCGTCAACAATCACGAAGGTGAAATACTCGAAAATATAAAATCAAAAATTATGATTAATTTGAGACAAACTTCAAAATCTAATCACTTTTTCATACACTAACCACCATCAGTATACTGATCTTATTTATAAGTCAATCAAAAACCTCATATAATATTTCACATTGAAAAAACGGATAATATTCACAGTTAAAAGCATCAACTTTAAGATTTTACAAAAAAATGGATTAAAATCAAACCTCGATGAAGAGAAGTGATGCTAAAGCTTTGAAACGTCGATACGACAGTCATGGTTGCTACAAATTGAAGCAATTAAGGGAACTCTACATGGAGATAGCTAATATAAAGGAAGAGTGAGAAAGATGAATTTGATACAGACAACATAGAGACTCAATTAGTGTTTGCTACAAACTAATTACAGTAACAAATTAAGGTAGGGTAATATAGATTTCTTTTTGAAAAATATACTACTACACAATTAATGCACCACATTAAATATTGTATTTATATTTGAAGTATATACCTAAAAATAGCTTATATATACTAGAATACAACAACCAAACACGATGAATACATTTAAATACAATTGAATAATCAATCAAAAACTACAAATAGTAATTATCTTATTATAACTATTGAAATTTATTAACCTCTAAACTATAATTCTTTTTGTAAGTTTCTCATCTTATTTTTCCTAAATGATAATATGAGATATGAGTATCTATCAACTTCCAGTATTACTATTATTACTAATTACTAATATATAGAAGAGGCTAGGGAAGCAGCTCTTCGTCAACATGTTTGCTTCCCTAGCCAAGGATAATACAATCATTTACTAAACATTATGCAAAGATAATATTGTACCTTACTATTTTAATGTTGCACTTCCTTATCTAAACATTATGCAAAGACATAAAACTCCACCCATATTTTCCTTTTTGTTTTACCTCAGCCGGAATATGTGGGCCCTTATTTTTGTCTGTTTCACGTTTTCTTCAATTCTTTTCACTATCCAGCTGTCATTTTAGCATATGGATCCCACTCAACTATACCCATTTCTATTTTTTATTTCTTCCTCACATTTCTCCTCTAAATTTTTTTCTCTCTGTTTCTTTTGTAGCAATTAACTTTTTGAAATTTAATTACTTATTTATGCTTTATTAGCTAAAAAAATTTGAGGTACAATTTTTTTTAAAAAAAATAGAATTAAAAAAAAAATTATTGACTCTTGAAATTTCAGTATTGTCACGTAAATTTGAACAAGTGTAATAATATATATTATTAAAAATCACAATAACTAACAATTTAAAATATTTCATAATCATATAAGAAATTTGATTGACTGGTTGGAATAGAAGAGATAACTTATATTATATGAAAGTGTCGTCAAAAGTTCTACAATTAACAAATCAACAATTTAAAATATTTATGATTATCCACGTGAATTAAAACAAAAATAACATATATTACTCAAAATTACTACGAAAAATACTATAATTCAGATTAAAAAAACATATATTGAATTTGTAATTGAGATTAAAAAAAGAGCAAGTATCACATATAGCAAATATAAAAATCATATTTGAATTTTATAGCTAAAGTTTGCATAATTGCGCTCCATGAAAAATCTTATGTTTGCTATGGAGCTATTGATCTGTACAATTCGGTAGAAACATCCAATATTTTAAAAATTATTCAGTTTTGTATAAATCCATTTATG
>JAKWJD010001762.1:5593715-5748715 GCA_027705065.1 Solanum peruvianum | reverse complement strand
TTGGGTCCGTGGTTTCAGCCAGTTTTTCCAGAATTTGTTCTGCTGCTCAAAACGACTAAACAGGTCGTTACATCAAGATTGAAGAAGTACAAGTTCTTCGATTTGGTCTTCTTGTCCACATCACCCATAACAACTGGATTTTTCTTCTTCTTTTTTTTGATCAACTGGACATTCTTTTGTATATTGTTGGCAAGATAACTTCTTTCAAAATACAATTCGAAACTGATCAATCACTTTTGTCCGACATTAATTCCATTGGAACTGCATAACACACTAATACATAGATGCAACTGTACCAAATATAAAATAATAATCTCTCTTGACATCAAAGGTTCAAGAAGCCAAAACAACATCTCAAATCAAAAGAAAATAAAAAGAAAAAATAGCCATAAAAAAGAATCAACTACTGTGTTTTCGAAGAAAAATGAGAAGGTTTCACAATTTGAAATTCAAAATTGCCTAATTCAGTTAGAGGTTTATGAAGATTGATTGGTAGAATTGTTAAACGTCCGCATGATTCGTGGGATTAATTACAATTTCCTTTTTTAATCCTTTTTTTAATCAGTAAATTGATAGCTACAATTTAAAATTTTAAATATCCGTCCATTTTAATTAAAGTATCAGCCTACAATATTATATATCCGAAATAACATAAAAAAGGAATTTTTGATAATTAGTGAAAGAGTAGGGATATAAAGTAATTTCTATCTTAGACTATGTGATTTGCCTAATTTTTACAAATAAATCAGTCCAACTTTGTTGTATTTCTTTCTTCAAATTATTTTGATACATATTTGATGTTTCCTCAAAAATTATCTCTCATCTTCATAAAATAAATACAAAATATATATATATATATATATCTATATATTATAATATATAATACTATATATATATAATAGGGATAAAAAATCATATAATATTGGATCATCTTTTAATATATATTCGTATAATTTCGTAGTGATATATCTATCTATATATATATATATATAAATAATATCACCTACGAAATTATACGAAATATATATTAAAAGATGATCCAATATTATATGATTGTTTTATCCCTAGAAAGCCCTTGCTTGTGTCACCAAAATCAGGGCCTACTCAAAAACGACAAGAGGACAAAATCGACTTTTGAACATAAAAGAATAAAATAGTGATGAGAAGTCTTCATCACATCCACTCTCCCTATAGAATTCTTTTTATTAAATTATGAGTTGTGTGTTAAGTTCTAGTGAAGCAACAAGTGTAGTCAATGTACATACCCCTAGCTCATTAAAATAATATTTTAAGAATATAAACTTGAAAAATACTACTACTCTATTAAAAAAATTGTGCAAGTACCATTGATCTAAGCTACTAATCCCTAGGAATATCATACTTTAATACAATTATTAATTTTTCTACTAAATGATTATAGATGCTGTGGGACCCACTCAAATTGGAGGTGATTACAATAATAATAAAATATAAATAAAAAAACAAATAATTTCTTCTCTTTTTGCTTGTGTAGAATTCCAAGAATAACCCCCATCACAATAAAGAATAGAAAAAATATTAATATTATATTTTGTCCCATTGTGTTGGTTAGATGCACTTTTACAACCATAATTACTCTCACACTAAATTAACTCAGTAGTGAATAGTATTGCTTTGCTAGTTTTGTCTGTCGATTTTTATTATTATTTGTTGCTATTTATGCTTTGATTATTTTATTATTGTGTTATTATTATTTTTATGTTATTATTTATTATTTTTGTAACTATTATGTTATTTTCTTCTCGTTTCAATTTTTCTATATAATTATTTTGTATTATCTATTTTTTCATGTCATGTTTATTTTTTTATTAGTATAATTTTATTAGTATTGTAATTTTTAAATTAAAATAGAACTTATTGTTAAGTAAGGTTATAGACTTATGTTTTTTTAAAAAAAAATTAATAAATCATATTTATGTATGCTATGTTGAAATTTGCTATAAGAATATCATGTTAAATTTTTTGTTTTAAATTTATAAGTTGTGTTATATTTTTAATTTCATTTGTTTTAGTAATATTGAATTCACATTGCAAGTCTTTTTTTAATCAGACTTGACAAATTATCTTTTTGTCGAATATTTAATAATTTGTGACTTATTATTTATATATTAATCTTTTTATCAAACATGCATTTCACGATGTTCATAGGACTTCATACTTTTAGTTTTTATTCAATTCAATTGAAATATATTAACTTTTAAAAAATATAAATCAATACTTTTTTCAAAATGTTAGTTGAGAATATATGCATATTAAGTAATATATTTTCAAAAAATAATGTATGTTAAATATTTAATTTAATATTATTTATAAAGTTTTTTATTTGTACAGTATCAATTTTAAATAATTAATTCTTAATTTTAAAATTTAATATAATTTTATGATGGCAATTGTGCATCTAAACACAAAATGTATAATTACATTGTGGTATCCAAATAAGACATGTGTAATTACAGTGTAACTGCACTGTGACAATCAAACTTGTCAGTATAATTATTAGATTATGTAATTACTAGGCTGATAATTACTATTCTAATAATTACACCAATTTTAATTATCAGGTGACTTTCCAAACAGACCCTTCATAATTTTCTTTATTTTGATAAACTTAAAAATTACTTACAACTTATGATATTTATATTCAACTTATATAGTATAATATATATTTTCAAAGTCTTCATTAGATTATTATTAAATACGTCAACAAAATGAGAACCCCACAAAGTAAGAGATAAGTCATTGTAAATAACATTGCAAATTATTTATGTATTATTAAATTAGAATTTATATCTTTTTAAATACGTCTTCCTTCGAGGAAGGTAGAAAACTATTTTTTTTTTACTCTAACGATCAGTTTGGAAAGTCACCTGCTAATTAGAATTAGTGTACATATTAATAGTAATTACTATTTTAGTAATTACACAGTCTAGTAATTACATTGACTTATTTGATTTCCACATAGTAATTACACTGTAACTATACATGTCGTGTTTGGATATCACAATGTAATTACATATGTTGTGTTTGGATGCATAATTATAACCATAAAATTATATCAAATTTTAAAAATAAAAATTAATTATTTAAACTTTATACTATATAAATAAGAAAGTTTATAAATAATATTAAATTAAATATTTAAGAGAAATATTGTTTTTTGAAAATATATTACTTAATAAACATATGTTCTTGACTAATATTATGACAAAATTATTGATTTATATTTTTTCAAATTTATATATTTCAATCGAATTGATGATAAAAACTAAAAGTATGAAGTTTCTACGAACATTGTCAAATACATGTCTGATAAAAAGATTAATATATAAATAATATGTCATAAATTATTAAATATTCGACAAAAAGATAATCTATCAAGTCTAATTTAAAAAAATTAACTTGCAATGCGAATTCAATATTACTAAAACAAATGAAAAAATATAAAATAAGTTATAATTTTTTTTTTTAACATAATACGCTTATAACAAATTTCAACATATACATAAATATGATTTATTTTTATTTTATTATGCTAATGAGAAAATAAACACCTCATAAAAAAATAGATAATACGAAAAAATTAGAATCACGTAGAGTAAGATTGAGAACGAGAAGAAAATGAAACATAATAATATAAAAATAAAAAAACATCTAGAGATTTTTAGAATAATAAAATAAAAATAATACTTAAAAAAAAGAAGTAAAAATAAAATTTAAAACAAAAAAAAAATAGAATAAAAAAAGAAATTAAAAAGTAATCAGCAAGTAATTACACCATATAATTATCTGTCTGTGAATTGGATAGTCTAGTTACCCTTGTAAATTACACTAATTATTTATTAACCAAGTAATTACTTTGTTCAACCAAATAAAATAGACGGTATAATTATACTAATTATCCTAAATCCAATTAGCATCCAAACTGACCCTTAAAAGAATAGAAAAAAAGAAGTAGGAATTACAATTTTGAGAGAATATCTTTATGATGGCCTCCTTTTTACTTACTTGTCCTTATTTGCTCATAAATTGTTCTCTTTAAATTTATTTTAATAAACAAAATAGTATATTTTTACATTCAAAAATAATTTAATAAATATTCTATGCTATTTTTGAATATCATAATTTATAGCCATTTGAATATATGTGTATTACTATCTCCATATTAACTATATAGTATTGTGAAAAAGTGATTGTCACGACCCAAATCGAGCCGCGAGTGGCACCCACACTTATCCTACTATGTGAGCGAATCAACCAATCTAACCCCAACATTTCAAACATAATGAACAAAATACAATGCGGAAGACTTAAACTCATTAATGAAAATCAATTCAATAACTTCTAAAAACTCAACATCTATTATTCCCCAAAATCTGGAAGTCATCATCACAAGAACATCTATCCTCAAATTACTAAGGGCCCGTTTGGATGGGCTTAATAAAAGCAGCTTTAAAAAAGTACTTTTGAAAGTGCTGAAACTTATTTTAAAATAAGCAGTTATGCGTTTGGATAAAAGTGCTGAAGTTGTTATGCCAAACGTGAAAAGGGAAAAATAGAAGAAAGAGATGTTAGGGTTATATGGATAATTGGAGATTGTATAAAAAATATTAAGGTAAAAAAACATAAAAATGTGGTCAACTTAAAACAGCTTATAAGCTAAAAAAAAAAAGCACCCTACCCAGCTTTTAACTTTTGACTTAAAATAAGTTTTTTTTAACTTAAAAAAAGTTGTTTTGAGTATTGTCAAACAGTCAAATAAGTCAAAAACCAGCTTTTAAGTCAGTTTGACCAGCTTTTAAGCTGAGCCAAACAGGCTCTAAAACTAAGAGTATCTAAGAAAGCTAAAATAAGTAAAAGCTAGTCCATGCCGGAATTTCGAGGCATCAAGACATGAAGAAGAAGATCCAGTCCAAGCTAGAAGCATTAGCTCACCCTGAAATCCGGTGTAATGAAGACTGGCTAGAGTTGCGGTTGAGTTGAAGACGACGGTACGTTTGCTGCACTCCACAAATAACAAAGAAAGAAACATACAAGTAGGGGTCAGTACAAAACACAAGTACTGAGTAGGTATCATCGGCCAACTCAAAATAGAAAACAGTATATATCAGACAATATCATAAAAACCAACTACAATACTTAACAGATAGCAACATCAAGTACTATAATCATAAATAAGTAACGTCAAGTACACCCATGAGGACTCAAGCCTCAATACCATACTCATTTGGGAAATAGGTTCATTAAATTGAGTATATTAACATCTTTCAAGATTTATTATCTTTATTCCTCTCGTGTCGGTACGTGACACTCCGCTCCATATATTATCCTGGTGTCGGAACGTGACACTCCGATCCTCATATACTATCCTGGTGTCGGAACGTGACACCCGATCCATATACTATCCTGGTGCCGGAACGTGACACTCCGATCCTCATATACTATCCTGGTGTCGGAACGTGACACCCGATCCATATACTATCCTGGTGTCGGAACGTGACACTCCGATCCTCATATACTATCCTGCTGTCGGAACGTGACACCCGATCCATATACTATCCTGGTGTCGGAACGTGACACTCCGATCCTCATATACTATCTTGGTGCCGGAACGTGACACCCGATCCTCTATTACTATCCTGGTGTCGGAACGTGACACCCGATCCCCTAATCTCACTACTTTCGTTCATCAAGCCTTCTTTTATACCAAGGCATCATCATTAACAAAGTAGATTAGGGTTTTTCAAGATTTAGGATTCAATAGCTTCATCATGCTTATTTTATCACAATTATATAATCACATTCATGCAAGCATACAATTAAGCATATAGAAGGGTTTACAATACTACCCAATACATATCATTCGCTATTAAGAGTTTACTACGAATAGCATAAACCATAACCTACCTCCACCGAAGAATTGTGATTCAAGCAATCTACTTTTCCAATGCTTTGCTTTCCTCTTCGTTTCTCCTCTTTCTCGTTCGTGCGTTCTCCTCTCTCTCTCTCTGTTCTTTCTATTTTTCTTATTCAAACCCTCTTTCTTTTACCCTAATTAGCATATAATTAAGTATAAAAGATGATGAATTAACCCATTAATTAATTCAAGGTTATCTCCTTTAACCCCCAAGTAATTGAATTATTAATATTAAACCCCTAACTTTATAATTATAAGCAGGAATAGTCCAAAACGCCCCATAAAATATTTAACAGAAATCCGACCCAGTCAGGGTTTACGCAGCCTGTGACGGCCCGTCGTGCCTGCGACGGTCCGTCCTGCTGCTTCCGTCACAAAGTTCAGAGACTTAAATTTTACCAAGGATCTGTGACGACCCGTCATGCCTGTGACGGTCCGTCCTGCCATTTCGTCGCGAAGTTCAGAGAGTCGATCTCAGTACCCAAATTTCAGAATTCTAAGTGTTTTGGAACGAGACCCCCTCGACGGTCCGTCGTGCCCACGACGGTCCGTCGTGGGATCCGTCGACTCAGCCAGTTTTTCCAGAAATAAAATCTGCTGCTTAAAACGACTAAACAGGTCGTTACAGTGATAAGACAAGATATATTATATTTGAAGATTATCTACGATATAGTTTTACATAGCAAGGTGTGAAAGATATAAATTATGATAAAAAATTAATAAGTAGTGTAGTGTTGTCTTACTTAGAATAATTGATTTTTGTCGTTATATTTAAGTTGTATTGTTGTAATTCTTGTTATATTATATTATTCATAATTGTTTTCAATAATCTATTATAGTATATTGTTTATTGTGTTTTGATTATTGCACTATTTTGTTGTTGTTGATATTTTTCTTTATTTATGAAATTGTTGTATTTAAGTCAGTGGTCTTTTAGAAATAATCTATTTACCTCTATAAGATAATGGTATAATTTGAGTATATTCTATCATCCTAGGCCTCATTTATATTATTTTAACATCTTATTTTAACAAAAACTTAAATTTCTATTTTTCAAAATTTAATTAATATTAGTCACATAAATTGAAACGGAAGAATCCAAAATATTGGGGGCAAAAAATGGCAAGGGGGTGCGGGGTTTGTGTAATGATTGTAGTGGGAGGTGGGGAGTGAGAATGGGACCCATTGAGGGGGGCAACCTTTTGTGGTGTGTGTTATTAGTAAGGAGAACTCTCACTTTCATGACTCATTCCACTCTTGTCTGTCCAATTTAATTTTTTGTAGTTTTCTCTTTTCCTTTTTCATCACAATCTTCAAGCATATTTACAAAAAATTATGACATCTCAAATTATTTTATAAATAAATTTTTAAAAAGCTTTTTTTAATATATATTCAAGGAAAATATTCCTGCTGTCCTCCATTAAATTATTCTTGTGAAAAGTTAAAATGACATTTCTTCCCTTTTGTATATAAAAAAGAATATTATTATTATTTTTGGAAATGAACTGAAGATTTGTTGAACCTAAATGAGATGAAAAGATTATATTCTTAACTAAATGAAAAAGGCTTGAACTCAAAAAAGAAAAAAAGAAAGATTATTTATTTATTTATGATGTAATAAAAATAATTTTATATTAGCATTTATTAAACAATCATAAAATATTGAGTTGAACTCATAAGTGCAGTCTCAAAAGGTATATAAATTTTTTAATTTCTAAGGGAACTAGAGAAATTATTTTCGAAGCACCATTCAATTTGAATTAAATAAGCCAAAATTACTATAAAACAAATTAAAACAGAATAAAAAACAACAATAAAATTTGTCAATAATCGAAATAATATAATCAATAAATGAAAACAATCAAACGCAAATCAGTAGAAAAATAAAGTTAATACCATTTGAAACAGCACCAAGCTAAAATCGGTCAGGAAACAAGACAAACGTACACTCTATAACCTATCATTCAATTCTTTAATTAAAATTCACGATCTTTACATCCTCTATCTAATGTCATATATATCCGTAAACCAATGTTACTACAATAACCTAATATCCAATCCTTTTATCATAATTCACTATCTTTATAGCCTCCTATCTAATATCATGTATATATAAGTAAACCAATTTTATTTATATATACCACTAAACCAATGTTGTTTTTTATAATTGTATTATAAATTGATTCCATATGTTTTATCTTATACTGTGGGGTATTATTATAAAAGTTAGTAAGATTCTATGAAGTAAAAAATATAAAATAAAATAAAGTAAATATAAAATAAAGAAAATAAAAACTAGCAGGAGAAAAATTGATAAAAAGGCAAAATACTGGTAACCATCCAAGAACAAGAAGGGGCAAAGGGTTTTCTCACTTTCTCTCCCACTAATTATTATCAGGTTTTCCTCTCTTTTCTTTAATTGTTTTCTCCGTTATTTGCATACCCATTTTCCCCTTTGCCTTTTTTTTTTCTACCAACTGCTTTTTTCTGGGTAATTTGCTGTTTTTATTTCTATTTTTCTTTAAGAAATCTGTATATTAAATTGAAATGTTCTTAAAGAATTGATTTTTTTGGTTGATTTTTGCTTTTTTCTTGAGACCCTTTTTGTACCTGATGAGAATCTGTTGTTTTTGTAGGTTTGAAGGTGGATTTGTTGTTTGTTGGATATTGATTGTTCATGGTAAAGGGGGTTTTAGGGTCACAGATGGTGAGGATGATGAGCTGATAAAGTTAGGATTCTAGACGTTTGGGTATAATTAATTTGCTGTTATATGTTGATTCTTGTGCTGTTGTTGAAATGGATGTAAAGGTATCTTTTTTGGGTTTGATGGAGTTGGATCTTTCATTGGTTTAATTTTTGGGAGGAGAATCAAATTTGGGTATTGTTTGAAATCTGCTAAAGGGAGAGACTTTGCTTAAATTTTGTGATTTTGAGTGGATTGTTTAGCTTATGGGTGTTGCTTGAAAGAATTGATCGTTCAGTTGTTTGCCGGTTTTGGGTTTTGGATTGATTGGTCAAAATGGAAGAAGATGGAATGGCTTTTGTTGCAGGAAGTGAAAACTTGGAAAGTGGGATCAAAATTAATGCAGAAGAGTCTCAGTGTTTCGAGATGGAGGTGGAATCTTGTGAGACTGGAACACTTGGTGTAAGCAATGAAAGTGTAGTTTTTCCATCAGAGAATGGTGAAGGAAGTAATGGTAACGTGGTTTTTTCCAGAGAATCTCCGCTTGTACGTAAGGATTTTAGATCATCTGCTGTAGTAGGAGGGTGTAATTGTGGAGTAAATAAACTTAAAGCGAGATTGGCTAATTCAGATGGTGAGAATGGGAAAAATGAGATATCTGGTGCTGAGAAGAAGCTTAATCGACAAGAGAGGATCGAATTAGGGCGATTGTTTCAGGGTGCCGTGAGTTGCCATGATTGGGAGCTTGCCGAGAGTTTGATTCTACTGGCAGATCCCCAAACTTTAAATGATGCATTGTGCATTGCTTTAGATTCGGTATGGTTTTTAAGTACACAACAGGAGTTATATGGGATAACAGGGTTGATTAAGAAGATAATTTCTAATGGTGCTTTTGATTTCACTCGGGCTGCTTTAAGGACTTCGTTTCTTGCCTCTTGTGTTTCTGCTTGCCAAAGTCGAACCATGAGCCTCACAGATACTGTGACTGTAATGGCACGAAGGTCAGAGATTTTGCATGTTCCCTATACATCATTTATGTGATTAAACTAGGATTTTTCTCACATAACTTGAATTTAGTCTTTGATGGTAGAAAAAGTACAAAGAATAGTCAATTTGTTGTTTCATGTTTCCGCATCTCTTCTTGTTTTGTTGATTAAGTAAATCAACTTCATTAAATGTGGGCATAGCCTGGTCACAAGAGATATACTAAGAAAGTAGAAAACCTACAAAAAGAGATGGTTTTCTAAAAAAGCTACACCAATCATCTATACGACGAGGAACCTCATGGCTGCACCCAAAAGAAGATATTAGAGACTGCTCCTTAACATTAGAAAAGCCATCCCCACACCCTCAAAAGCTCTCCTGTTTCGTTCTCTTCAAATGCTCAAATCAGTGCTTGTGGAGCAACACTCCGAGATCTGTTTCCTGGACTTCTTCTTTACATTACCTGGTATCACCCAATAAATCCCAACCATGTCGGAAGACTTGGAACATCCCACCATAACCTACCATGTTGATGTTTCGACATCTCTCGGAAATGCGTTTCTGTTGTACAAATATTGCACATTGTGGCATGCTTGTTTGTAGTTTTAAGTCTCCCAAAGCCATGAGTTTTGGATTTCCTGATATATTTTACTGGATTTCTTCCTTGGCATAGGTCTAGAAAGCTTTTCTCAAAATCTTATCTCTGGCTGGCATGTTTTACTTGACCCTAAGAGTCATATTCCTTAATTTGAAGGATCATCTTACTAGCTTCTCAGCCTCAAACAATCTCTGAATTTCATAGTTTACCAAATTCTTCATGCTGAAATTTCTACTTTCAGTCGTCTCCAGACACTGTTTGCTTTAAGAACATGCATTTTCTTATTGGTAAGGTAAATAATAGAACATTGATATAGTTTGTTTCTCTGTTGTTATAATTTCCTTGATGAGGTAATTGTTGAGGTTGTTATGATCTTCATGTTTAGGATTTAAAAAAGTTGCAATTTTAACTTTTTATATTGGTTTTTTTCCTTCCTTCCCTTTCTCACTTTGTGCCAATTTGTATACCTTATGCTGGGTGCTTGTGTCACTTAATGTTGGATTTTTCGCAACTACTATTAGCAGGTTGCATGAACGACTTCAAGAGTGCAATGGGGATGAAATTCTGAAGGCAGAAGCTGGTGCTAAGGTCCAGAAGTTTACTGAATGGGCTCTAAAATGTATTGGTTTCCATTCCCGCTGCCAAGGGAACAGGGATAGGGTTCGGCACAATCCTGCTGTTGAAATACAACTACAGTTGTCGGCTTTCAAGACCTTCCTCGATCTAGCTGGGAACCACCTTTCAGGAAAGGACTTCACAGAAGCATTTGACGCAGCTTGCTTTCCACTTACACTCTTCTCTAGTTCATTTGATCCTGGCTGGGCATCAGGTATTTCAGCAACTGCAATCCAAGGATTGCTTGGCATGTTGGTGGAGGGAGGTGCAGACAATGTTAATCAATGCTTTCTTGAAGCCTCTCGTTTTGGGAGCACTGAGCTTGTCCGCATTCTCTTGCAGGTATACAAGTGTTTACTGTTTTAATTTTGACTTGTGCCTTTAGAATGATGTATAGTCAGCTTTGACTTCCTTCTATTCTCCAAGGTTACTGTGTTTCTATGGTTCTTATTATATTATGTTTTTTTCTTGTAATGCTTCTTTTGTTCTGACATATTTTCTTTTCACCCTTAACTTCCAGTCAGGCTTAGAAAATACTGTTGGTATTTCTATCCACTTCAGTTTCACTTAGACAGAAAGCAACATAAATGTAAAGAATTAAAGAAAAATACATATACACCACAAAACTGACACGTGCTTCCAGTTTTCCTTCTCCTAGTGAAAGGGCAGTAAGTTAAAACATCCAAATATAGTGCTGCATGCTGGAGTGATTTGTTGGACGGAAAGCCGATTGAAACTACATAGATTGGTATCTTCTGGCCTTTATGATATTGCCCTTTCTGCACGAGACTCATTACCTTTACTAACTTTCTAACAAGTGTTAATCCATAACATTGAGGTTTGAAATTGGTATATTTCAACAAATTAGTCGTTGAGAAGATTCATTATAGTTCTACTATTATTGTGCTAGTTGTCAACCTATCACACTAATATACTACAATATTCACTAGACATTGTGTTGGATACAACAAGCTTAAGAACAGAAGTTTGAAATGAGGACATGGTTTGAGTAGGACAAAATTTAAGTTTTTATATTTAACTTGTTGCATATGGTGCAAATAGACATTTGGAACTATAAGCAAGAAAATATGAATGACATCTTCCATCAATTTGTTAGGTTCAGACATGATGAATTTTCGAGTTCAATTTGCATAAAACAGGTATAGGTCTTACAAAGCTATTTCTTTCCATGTGGTTTTAGATTTACCTTGTTCCCTTTGCAACACCTTCACTCACCATTGTTTCACTCTATGGACCGCTGCATCTGGAGGTCGATGCAACGCAACGCAGGATGATCAAGCCATCTAAAATAACCTTTTCTTATCCTATCATCAATGTATGCTACTTGCATCATCCGACAGATGCGTTTATTTTGGGCTTTGTCTTATCTTGTTCAGCATGTGTATCTCTCTGAAATTCATCTTGTGGATTTGTTGGACTTTAGAAGCCCAACATTCCGTTGCGAAATGATTTCAGTGATTTAGGTTTAAGGGTCAGGCACTCAGGTTCATGTTCATGGTTTACGCCAAATTCAACTGCAAGTTTGATTGGGTCCCTAAAATATGATGTCCTTATATCCTAGATTTTAACCCTGCAACTGTTGTAGTGTCTTTAAAATCCTTGACTTTGGTGCCACCTCCTTGTACCATTGGTATCAAGTTCTCTCTCTTTTTTTATTTCAGAAGACTAAACATTTAGGGATCACATCGTCTTTCTGCTTTCTCTGCTTCACATCCCACAAGGTGGTCATGTGCGTTAAGAGTATGTTTAGCAGAGTAGGAAAGAAAAAATGAAGAGGAAATAGCTAGGTTATTAATATATCATCGCAAATCCTTAGATATTATTTATGGAAATTGATTTCCTGTTGAAATTTTAACATTTAACTAATTTATAATTTATAACTTGACATGTTTTTTTTTTCCTTTCCAAAAGGGAAAAATCGGAAAATGGGACTGCTTTTTGCATGCCAAAGTTTATTTAATTTAGCAAGTGAAGTTGGTGATATTGCCAACTTCAATATTGACTCAGTTACTGTGCATTACTAGACAACATCTCTAGATTGGGGGCTTTGTGGTGGTCCAGTTAAGTGACTGTGATTGGCATGACAGAGATCCATGAGAGAGAGAGAGGTTTAATTCATTGAAGCTATAAATGTTTTGAGTTTTTATCTCGGGTTGTTAGTTGAGGTGTATTATATTGTTTTATTTTCTTTGGCAACCGATAAACATATGGCCTTTTATATTATCTTAGATTATTCTGCTTTATTTTTTACTACTTCAGCTTACTTATGCTCCATGTTCAGATGAACCGTCATATGGTGCTGGTAAACGTGTATAACCTCTGAACTGTTCTTGTTTTGTCACAGTCTACTTGTATGTCATTCTGGTCAGCCTGGATGTTACTGTTACTCATAATGCTTCTTTTCACCATTTCTTTGTATGATTGCTGGGGCTAGAATTTTGGAGCAAGTGTTCTACCTTGATTTCTTGTTCTCTTGTTGATGTTTTCTTTTCTCTCGGAATATTTGGAGAATAGAGCTGTGTATCATGCTCATCTTTGCTTGGTTGTTTTCTCTTATAGATTGCTCAGAGGAATAGCTTGGATGTTGATGTCGACCTGGCTTTGGGATTTGCTTCTCATTATGGTAAAATTGGAACTATGGAATGTTTAGTGGAAGAAGGGAATGCAATGGCGTTCTTGGGACCTTTGATGAGAGCTGCCGAAAGGGGATCCATGCAGGTAGTTGACTGGTTTGTTAAAAGGGGTTGCAGAGATATGGAACTATGTCTGGCCCTCACTGCTGCTACTTCCAGTAGTCAGGTTGAAGTTGCTCGATATCTCCTTCCTCATGTTCCTCAGCATGTTCTTGCTGCCCTAAGCATTGAGATTCTTAAGGCTGCTGGTGAAAGAAGTAGCGGGTCTCTCGATGGAGTAGCATTTCTCCTAAGTTCAGACTTCCTCGGTGATCCCATTGCCACTTATGCTGTCGCTGACAGCATTGCGAAGTCTGATGACGAGGCTGTGGCTCCTGCACTCAGGTCTTTCCTTCGAGAGCATTGGTCAGAAGCTGCTTTCTCAGACGGACTTAGGCAGGGACAAGAACACTACTGTAACCTGTTGCGTATTATGAAATGGGGGGAATCTCCCGTTTGTTTGAGGGACATCCCGGGGCCATTGAGGATAGCAATAGCTTACCTGCCACTGTATAGGGAATGTGTCAAGGCAGGGGGTTGTTTGTTATCACAAAGACTTAAGGGCCAGCTTGTGGAAGCAGCAAAAAGGCTCGACGGTGTAGTGCTGGAAGAAGTAAAGCAAGGGAGAGAACTATTGGCTGTTTTGGAGCATCATCTTCCTCCATTTTTGCATAATAATGCATCCAATGCTGCTTAGTTTTTGAAATTTTTCACATATCTTGTCTCTTCAACAAAGTCTAATAACACAATGGTTGGTGCATTGAATGTGAGCAAGAAGCCCTCTTAAGGTTGGTCAGTTATCTTAATGAACCAGACCTTTGTGTTGGCTTAAGATAATTGTACCTGCAGAGAGTCTACAATTTGCATATTTCTGATGTGTATGTTGAGTAACTACATTCACAAGTCTGGGAACTCAAATGGACATGCAATATTGGCTATTTTCATGGTGCTTCTTCCAACTTGTCTTCTTACGCGACTGAACGTGTCTTTTTATCACCGATTATGAGTAATTTATACTCCTTTCGTCCCAATCTCTCTGATGTTTGATCGGGGATCGAGTTTAAGAAGATAAGGAAGATGTTTGATTTTGCATTGAGTTTAAGGAGATAAAGAAAGATGTGTGAACTTTTGATTAAAGACAAGTTAGCTATAGTGTGGTCGTAAATCTCACATTAAGGATAAATAAAAAATTTACTAAGTTGAATTATTTTTAAATATAGAAAGTAATAAGTAAATTAGTATGGTATCACTTCAATTGATCACTTAATCATGTTAAACTATTGTGGTATAGTGTAATGTTAGGTGTTTGACAACAAATTTCATTTTTCTCTTTTGGTTTGTTGCTAAATTAACAGTATTTAGCTGTGAGTGGAGGATTTATCGAAAATAATTTCTATCTTATAAATGTATGAATAAGATTTGCATATATTCTATCATCTTTAGTTAAATCATATTGAAAATGCTATTAAAATTGTTAATAGTATTTAGCTATATACCTATCCAGGTTTTATGAAAATTGTGAACCCCTTTTATTAAATAGCTACGGCATTTAAACTTTAACTAAAGCAATACTATATATGCTATAGTTTCTTAACCAATCTTTATCTCTTAACATGAATGTGCATTTATCTCAATATTTTCATTATGCTACTTAAATGTTTCTTAACCAACTAGCACTACAATAACTGTACACTTAAGATAAAACATGATAGTGTTAAAATATTTAATCAGTTTAAGAAGTAGCTCCTCACTATTTTTTCAAATCATCATTATGTGCTTCCTATAAACAACAATCTATATTAGTAAGCTTCTATTAATGACAATGTACTCTTTTCTTTTTAATATAAAATTATGTGCATTTTATAAAGCTAAGAGCCAAAAAACTACAAATCCAAATATCTCTGAAGGTAAGTCATTGATGTCATTAGAAAATTTAATAATCAGGTCATTAAATTATAATATACACTAATTTTTTTTTTAATAAATATATATCTACACACACTTGTTATTCTTGTTGGTGAGGGACTTATCAATTATTACTCATTTAAAATAATTTTTTCCATTAAAAAGTAAGATTTGTTTCTTTTATCACAAGATTAATAAGAAAATCAGAAAAAAGAAAAGCTTAGTGAATTAACGATCAAAAAACAACTTTAACTATCCTATTTATTGAGTTTACACACTTAATTTTGAGCGTGTGAGTTTTTCTGTTGAACTATCAATCCAATGGTTAGCGAAATACACCTAGAGTTTGACTCGACCAAATATTGTTTAGAAATGTTTCTAGGTGGGTTTGTCTATAAAATCTTCGTCCACCCAACATATAAAACATTTTTTTGCCGAGACTTTAATTTCTTAAATTATATTTTTAATTAACTTTTTAAACTCCTCCTTTAAATAGATATCGAATGCCACATCAGATATGATACCAGACTAAAATGGTGGAGAAAACGATGATAGACTTAGATATCATAGTTGAAATAAATTACTTTATACGAACAATTTTAACCTTAAAATTTTTTAACTTTAACCTAATACTTATTAGTTTATTTAGACTTGTCACAAGGAGATTATTTTTCGAGTGCCACATGACAAAATTTTTATACAAAAGAAAAAGCGTACACACCTCATTAAAAATAAGTCAAGGTGCATTTCTAACTATTGAGTGATAGTTCAAATATGAAACTTAAAATTAAAATGATTAAAAATATATTTTTTTGTTGCAAATTCACTTAATTGTGTGGATGTTTTTGTTTTGCCCTTATTTTCTTACCTTATTTAAAGTTTATTTTTTCCTAAAAAAAAAAGACAAAACAATACCATAAATGTTTAATATTCTTCCATATTTGTTTTTTTCCTTCTTTAGAGGAGAAACTTATAAATTGAAGACCCCTCTTCTCATACCTAAATAACAATAGAATCCACAATGTAGTCGTTTAGGGACTTTTGTTTATTGGAGATTTATTATTCAATCTACAGTTTTAATTTTTTTCTTCATATTAGTTTTTGATATAATAATATTTTTTATTTTTGGTATTATTTTTTTGTTTCTAATTTATCAACCATATGATTTGCTAATTTGTAAGCTTCCACATGACGTCATAATCACCCCTTCATAACTCAACAAGTGATATCAGAGCACATGATTCAATGATCCTATGACCCAACAAGTGGTATCAGAGCGCACGATTCAAAAATCCGATGGTTCAATGATATAGTGCTTCAAGAGGTCGAAGAAAGACTCAAGTGGTTCAAACTAATTTGCAACAAAATTGATGACAATGAAGATTTTTATGCTAGTACATGTGGAGAAAAATTTCAAATATGTTTTCAATAATATCTTGCTGCTCCATCCTTTAAAACAAAATAATTTTCAACAATTTCAACCCTTACAGTCTTTTAATGCTAGGGATACACTTTTAACTCATGCATCTTAATTTTAATGCATGAGCTCCGCTTTAAACTCATGCATCATACTTTTAACGCATGAGCTCCACTTTCAACTCATGCATATTACTTTTAACGCATGAGCTCCACTTTCAACCATGATCCTAGTTTTTAACACAGGGCTCCAATTTTAACCCATATCAATTTTTAAATCATGGTAAGCAACATTGATACATGAAGATTATGTGAAGAAAGAGTATCAGATTATTATGCCAGAAAATTCAAGTCTAAAAGGGAGATTTGCTAGGGTTTTGCCCTGATTTTCTTACCTTATTTGAAGTTTATTTTTTTCTAAAAGAAAAGACAAAATATTATCATAAATGTTTTTACTTTTTCTCGAGGAAAATATAATATTCTTCCATATTTGATTTATTCCTTCCTTAGAAGAGAAACTTGAAACTTTATAAATTGAAGATCCCTCTTCTCATATCAAGAACATAGAATCCACAATGTAGTCGTTTAGAGACTTTTGTTTATGGGGAGATTTATTCTCTCTACTGTATACTTCTCGTTAACATTTGTCTTCCATTTCTTGTTTAGTATTATTATATTTTGCTCTCGTTTTACAACACGTTATCAGCACGAGTCTCGAACCAATCGAGACCTACTTAATTCGAAATTAATTTCTAAAAGTTGATAAACTTTCTTTCAGAGTCAGGTATACATTTATGTGTTTATAACATATCCAATAGGACTTTAATGAATCTTTGATTTATAATTTAATTGCAGTATACATAACTTGATTTAGCTATTACTATGATACTTTAGTAGGCATAATAATCAATACGTTTCAAGTTTATATTGTTATGTTTTTTATGCTACTAATTTATAACTCTAAATTTAATACTAAGCAATGTGATAGTTAGAAGACTTGTAAATATTTTCTTCTCATAAATTTATGATAAATATTTATGTGTCATAAAGAGAATAGTATTATATTAAATATGACATGAAAAGTTTACAAAAGTTTCAAGTTAATAACTATTGAAACTAGAAATAAATATTGTAGAACAATTAAAATTACATATTATATCTACTGTTTCAATACGTCTGTTTGCAACAAATTTTACACATATGGAAAATAAATAACCATACAAATAAAATATGAAGAAACATAATTTTGTCCATCAAGATAACGGGTACAATTATGTTGATCCCTTGATTCTACTCTCCTAAGATTTATCCATGATTCGAGGGCCGTTAATGGCGTATTTCTCGAACTAGGATGATTTAGATTTGACCTCTCTATATGAATAATCAATCAATTTATGGAATATTTGAGATCTTGATCTCTTTATGGAATTTTTGAGATGCATTTTAAGTGAATTTAGTACCCTTTATATAGGCATAAATTAGGATAGGGTTGAGTAGCCTCCAAGAATTCTAATTTGAGTTGATCACAATTTGTAGAGTCCCAACTCAAATTGAACACGTCTTGTAGAGTCTGCAAAATTTCAATGTCTACAAATGCCCCCTGCTTCAAGGCTTGACGGAGTGTAGACTTGATGAAACTCAAAGATGAGGCTTTAAGTACTCATTCTTCCACCTTTGCAGCTTCAGATTTTCAAATTTGATTTAAGAGAGAAGAGATGAAGGGCAAATTTGGTCCCACTAGGCGTGCCAATTTGTTTGCAACAAATTTTAAACATATGGAGAATAAATAAATCATACAAATAAAATATGAAGAAGCATGATTTTATTCATTAAGATAGCGGGTACAATTCTGTTGATCCCTTGATTCCACTCTCCTAAGATTTATTCATGATTCGAGGGCCGTTTGTGGCATATTTCTCAAACTAGGATGATTTAGATTTGACCTCTCTATATGAATAACTCATCAATTTGCGGATTATTTAGATATTGAATACTTTATGGAATTTTTGAGATGCATTTTAAGAGAATTTGATACCCTTAATAGAGACATAAATTAGAATTTAGAGTTGAGTAGCCTCCAAGAATCCTAATTTGAGTTGATCACAATTTGTAGAGTCCCAACTCAAATTGAACCGTCTTGTAGAGTCCGCAAAATTTCAATGTCTACAACGTCATTTTATATGTTTTTGAGACATTCAATGTGCATGCATATAACATATAATATATTATATAATCATATTATACTTTATCATTTGAACATTATTTTACAATTTATATAAAAAAATCAACATCATAATATTAACTCAATTATTTTATGATAGTTTTCATCATGTCGAATCTGTCAAAGCTTGAATTTGTGACACTTGATATTTTTGAAAAGAATTATTTGTCATGGGTACTTGATGCTGAAATTCACCTTACTGCTAAGGGTCTTGGTGATAGTATAATTGAAGAAAATACAACATCAAGTCAGGATAAAACGAAAGCTATGATTTTTCATCATCATCATCTTGATGAAAATCTGAAGGTTGAATACCTAATGGTGAAAGATCCACTTGAATTGTGGATAAGTTTGAAAGGGAGGTATGACCACCTCAAGGCAACAGTATTGTCAAGGGCTCTTTATGAGTGAATGCACTTACAGTTTCAAGATTATAAAATCATAATTGAGTATAACTCTGTTGTATTTAGAATCACTTTCCAATTAAAATTATGTGGGAAAGTTATAAACGATGAGGACATGTTGGAAAAGACACTAACTACTTTCCATGCCTCCAATTTGATATTAAAGCAACAATATCGTGAAAAGAATTTTAAAAAGATACTCTGAATTAACCTCATGTCTTCTTGTGGTTGAGAAACATAATGACCTTTTAATGAAAAATCATGAAGCTCGTTTCGCTGGAAGTGCTCGATTACCGGAGGCACACGATCACTCTAAAATAAGATAAAATAATTAGGACCACGACAACTTGCGCGGATGTGGAAAAGACAAAGGATGATATTAATCATTGAGGTAGTGGTCATAACAAAAGAGAAAACAATATAGGTTCTCAAAATAATCCTTCTAAAAGAAAGGACGATCACTGTCATCGTTGTGACCTTAAAGGTCACTGAAAAAATGAATGTCGGGCACCTGAGCATTTTGTTAGGCTATATCAGAATTTCTTTAAAAGGAAAGGAAATAAAGGTTGTACCTCCTCTTCTAATGCCTGGGTAGAGTCATATTTGACTCTCAAAGATGGTGTTCAGATAAAATCTTCTCAGAAATATGATGAGAATGTTGAGGCAAACTTAGCATTGAAAGATGATGCTGATGGACTCGATAATATTACTCATCCGGAAGCTGAGGACTTCTTTGGGGATCACAATTGAAGATTAATAATAGAATTGGGAAATAAATAATGTTGTTATGTGTTTTTAATGTCTTATTTAAAGTTCATATACTTAAGTTTTCTTTTATTAAGCTTTGTACTTCTTATTATGTATTTTTATTCTTATGAAGATAAATAAAATTTTCCAATCTTCTGTCGGGTCCAAGATGAGTAGTGGAGATATATGCCTTCTGGACAGTGTCACAACTCATACGATACTAAGAGAAAAGAATATTTCTCTCATTTGATATAAAAAAGGCATATGTTAACACAATTCCGGTAGTACAAAATTGATTGAGGGCTCTGAACGAGTGACTTTATTACTACCGGAGAAACATTGTTGATAATTGACAATGCATTTTATTGTAGTAAGTCTCATAAAAACTTGTTAAGTTTCAAGGTTATTCGCCAAAATAACTATCATGTTGAGACTGCAAATGAAGGAAAGGTTGAATACCTTTACATCACTACGATAAATGCGAAGAAGAAAAATTATGCATGAAAAATTGTCTGCACTTTCTTCTGGGTTGTACCATACAAACATTGGTACAGTTGAATCACACTGCTGTAGTAAATAAAAGATTTATTGATTTAAATAATTTTATCATTTTGACATGACAGGTAGGGCCATCCCAGTTATATGATGCGCAAAGTGATTGAGAATTCACATGAGCATACTTTAAAGAATCAAAATATTCTTCAATAAAAGGAATTCTATTGTGTTGCTTGTTCACAAGAAAAGTTGATTATCAAACCATCAATGACTAAGGTTAGGGTGTAATCCCCTACATCTCTGGAACGGATACATGGTGATATATGTGGACGTATTCACCTTGCATGTGGACCATTTAAATATTATATAGTCTTGATAGATGCATCTACAAGATAGATGGTCTTATGTGTGCTTATTATCGACTCACAATATGAATTTTGCAAGGTTGTTGGCTCAAATAATAAGGTGAAAAACACAATTTTCAGATTATGCAATAAACACAATTCTTCTTGATAATGCCGGTGATTTTACATCTCAGACATTTAATGATTATTATGTGTCCACTGGAATAACAGTTGAACATCCTGTTGCACATGTTCATACTCAAAATGATTTAGCAGAGTCTTTGATTAAACGTCTTCAACTGATAACTAGACCATTGTTGATGAGAACAAAGTTGCCTTTCAGTTTGCGGGCATGCTATTTTTCATGCAACAACACTTGTGCGCATAAGGACAACCAGTTATTATGACATCTTCCATTACAATTGGTTTTTAGTTAGGATCCAAACATTTTTCATCTTAGAATTTTTTATTGTGCGGTATATGTTCCAATTTCTCCACCACAACCCTCAAAGATAGGTCCCCAAAGAAGGTTGGGGATATATGTTGGGTATGAATCTCATTCTATTATAAAATATTTGGAACCTAGTACTGGAGATTTATTTACGACAAGGTTTGCTGATTGTCATTTTGATGCATCAGTATATCACATTTGGGGGAGAACAAAAGCAGTTGGGAAATGAGATAGATTGAAATTCACTTTCAGTGTCTCATTTAGACCCTCGAACAAATCAATGTGTGCAAGAAAATTAAAAGATAATTTATTTGCAGAATATTGCAAATCAACTATGAATGCATTTACTAACTTTTGACGGGTTACTAAATTATATATCCCAACTGCTAATGCTAATACTCAAGTTTGAGTTGATGTCTCTATAGGCCAAAATGTTAAAGCATGAACCATGGTTAAAACGTGGTAGACTAATTAGTTCCAAAGATAAAAATCTTCGGAAAAGAAAAGAAATGAATGATCAAGATGACATAATATAGAGGCAGTTTCTCATGAAGAGCTTCGAGACATAATAAATAATGACACCAAAAAGGAGGTCCATGTACCTAAAAATAATGAGAATGAGAAATCTCTATAAATTATGTCTCTACAAGAAAAGATGGATCGAAATAATATTGTGATGGATAATATTTTTGCTAAAATGTTGCAGTTGAAATTATGCAACAAGATGAGGATTTGGAACCAAGGTATGTCAATGAATGTAGACAAAGAAATGACTTGCTAAGATGAAAGGAAGCAATTCAAACAGAATTGGCTTCACTTGAAAAACGTGAAGTTTTTGGACCAATAGTCCGAATACTTGAAGGTGTCAAGCCAGTGGGGCACAAATGAGTTTTTGTGCGAGAATGCGATGAAGTGGTAAAGTCGTAAGATATAAAGCACGACTTGTGGCACAACCATTTTTCGCAAAGGCCTGACATTGATTATGAGGGGACGTATTCTCCTGTGGTAGATACAATTATCTTCAGGTATCTGATAAATATGACAGTTCATGAAAAAACTTGAAATGCATCTAATGGATGTTGTAACAGCCTATTTATATGGTTCACTATACCACAATATTATATGAAAATCTCTGAAGCTCTCAGATTTCCTGAAACATATAAAAATTCAAAAGGAAGTTGTTCAATAAAGCTTCAGAAACCCTTATATGGATTGAAACAATCAGGCGAATGTGGTATAATCGTCTTAGCGAATACTTGCTAAATGAAGTGTATAAGAATGACCCTATTTGTCCTTATACTTTTATACGAAGGTAAAAATCTGAGTTTGTAATAATAATTGTTTATGTTGATGACTTGAACATCATTGGAACTCCTAAAGAGCTTTCAAAAGTCGTTGAGTGTTTGAAGAAAGAATTTGAAATGAAAGATCTTGGCAAGACAAAATTTTATCTTGGCCTTCATATTGAATATTTGACAAATGAAATATTTATCCATCAATCAACATATATTGAAAAGGTTTTGAAGCAATTTTACATGGATAAATCACACCCATTGAGTACCTCGATGGATCTGTTGATATAAATAAAGATCCATTCTGACCTCAAGAAAAGGATGAAGAGATTCTTAGTGATGAAACAACATATTTCAGTGCTATTGGGGTACTAATGTACCTTGCCAACAATACCCGCCCAGATATTTGTTTTGCAGTAAATTTATTGGCGAGATTCAACTCATGTCCAACAAGAAGACATTGAAAATATGTTAAACATATATTCAGACATCTTCAAAGAACAATTGATATGAGATTATTATATTATAATGCATTCCAGTCATAATTGACTGGTTATGCAGATGTTGCCTATTTATCTGACCCACATAAAACCGATCTCACACAAGCTATTTATTCACATACTGAGGTACAACTATATTATGGCGTTCGATGAAGCAAATAATAATTGTTACTTCTTCAAATCATGCAGAGATAATCCATTCATGAAGCCAGTCGATAGTGTGTATGGTTGAGATCAATGACTCAACACATTTTACAATTATGTGGTCTTTATGTGCAAACAAGGACTCAAACAACATTGTATGAAGTTAATGATGCTTGCATAGCTCAATTAAAGGGAGGATATATTAAAGGATATCGAACAAAGCATATTTCACCTAAGTTTTTTTTCACATGATCTCCCACATCAACATTTGAGAAGTTAAGATATAAGATTGTAATGCGTCGTCTCCGAGATAGCAAATAAAATTTTCATTAGGAGGAGTAAAATACGTGTGTACTCTTTTTTCCTTAACCAAGGTTTTGTCCATTAGTTTTCCTGATAATGTTTTTAATGACGCAACACAAGGCGTATTACAAGATGTGTATACTCTTTTTCCTTCGCTAGGCTTTTTCTCATTGAATTTTTCTATAAACATCCAATTGGGAGTGTTACAAATCCACTTAATTGTGTGGATGTTTCTCTTAATTCATCTCTAACGTAATGCATGTATTTATTGTATTTATTATAGTTGTACTAACGTATTTGGTTAAAAAACGTAACATGTGTTTGTTAAATCCTATAAAAAAGTAGTCTTTCATCCATGTGAAATACACAACAAAAAATTAAATAAAATAATACTCTCTACTTTATATTTCTCATTAGCATTTGTCTTCCATTTCTTATTTAGTGTTATTATATTTTACTCTCGTTTTACAAACATTTTTTATATGTAAGTAAGTAAAATGAGTTTCTTTTTCTCACATGGTTAATAAAAAATAAAAGACAAAAAGTTTAATTGGGAATTGGCAATTTGGCATGTCAGTTCGATTTGCTTGTTTTGCACATCATGGGCCGGGCCGGTTCGGGTCATGGATCCTTATAAATACTGACATTAGACTTAGAGAAACGGCATTATGCCCCGCCTTTTTTAATCAAAAATTCAAATAAAGCAGTAGCAGATGAACTAGAGAGAAGCTTCAATTCGAAAAGTTTCGCGCTAGGGTTTTGATTCAGTAGGATCCTTACATTTTCGCCGGAGATTTTCGAATTCGTGGAGGTTATGTGGAATTTGTACAGCTCTATAATAGTTTTCGAACCTCGCGATTTGGTGTTGAATTGAAATTGTTTGATTTCGTTTATTTTTTCTCTGCGATTTTCAGGTTGAGATTTCAAATTGGAGAGTTTTAATCTTCGAGGTTCCGAATTTGTTCTGATTATTCAAATTCCGTAAGTATGATTCAAAGTAGATCTCGCTGTCCCTGTCTTATTTTTTGATTTTTTGGTAATATTTTGTTGATTTCGTGTATATTTTTTCAGTGATTGCAGATTTGTTTCATTTGAAGGTTTCGGATCAAATTTTGCGGAAAAATCAGTTATTAAGCACGTTTGAAGGTGAAGATTTGTTGCTCAATCACTTGATATTCTGATTATCTGTTTGGCGGCTTGAAAATTATAGGATTGAAACTTTAGCTATGATAAATTGTGCTTTCCTACTGACAGGATCTAGAAAATTTGTTATGTTTTATATAAACCGAGTGTTGTGCACTATAAGTGTTGTAGTTGATAGCTAATTAGTTAAATTTGCTTGTACTTCTGTATGTTTTTACTTATTAAAGGTTGAGTATTCATCAACATGTAAAAAACTGTTTTTTCAATACGTAAGCCGCAAGCAATTTCACGTCATAGTAACTTGTTTTGCTACAGTTATCAAAGCATGTTTTGTGTTATCCAGTTAGTTTTCTTCGGCTATCCAAGTAAGAACCCTGATATTTCAAAAGTTTATACGAAGCTAGAGGTTTCAGCTATGGATATTCTAGCTGCAACTAGGCAGTTCTTCTTTCACATCAAGCATGTTTGAAGTTGGATTAGCCAGATACAACTGGCTGTTAAGTGGTTTTTCTATTTGTGTCATTTGAGATGCAATGTTTGTTCGGCGATGTTGTCTACTTTTTTGTAGGGATAATTAGTCATTTTTCATTGACTTTTCCTGTGTCTACGGTTATAGAACACATGGATCAGAAATGTTATGCTCAGAGTTTTTAATGATTACAGAGCTTAGTATAATGTGATATGAAATTAGCAATCATCTTTGAAGGTTGAGATGAGATGCAATGCTTGCTGGCGAGAACTGGAAGGACAGGCCATCACTACCACATGTGGCCACATCTTCTGTATCCTAGTTTTGAATGTGCTCCATATGTGTTCTGTGTGTATTCCAGCATCCAAGGGAATGTATTAGCGGTCGACGAAGTAGAGTTTACAATCTTTGGCAAGGTTCGATTCCAGCAGAGGTGACACTAAGTCCCATCTGTCAATGTCTTGGTGGGAAGAGTTATCCGCTACAATACTGGTGGGTGGTAGCAGGTACTTGATGAATCATTTGATGTGTGTGGAAGCTAGCACGGATACCACTGTAATCATAAAGAAAATAGTGTTCCCATATAGGCATGTATCATTGCACAGTTTTCTCATGGACGTGATTTGGTGTACAACTGCTATGATTCCTTAACAATTTTAATAGGTCAGAACGATGCCAGTAAGATTCTCAGCAGTGATGCTGCTTGTCCTATTTGTGATCAAGTTCTCTCTAAAAGGTTAGTGCTATCTAGTATCACTTTCATCTAGTGCTGTTCAGTTCACCTAAAAATGAAATTTTGCAAAAGGTATATCCTAATTAGCACTTCCGCTAAGTTCTTAAAGTAATTTTTAGCATCTTGTTGAGGTTGATCTGATATTTTTGTTTCAGTCTCATGAAACCTGTGGACGTCAATCCAAGTGATGAATGGATAAATGTAAGCAAACATTTGTGAAAGGGTTGCTCCCTTATCACTTTCTACATTTATTGTGGCCAAATCATATTTGTTTCTGACTTATTTCTTAATCAGCATCCTAGTTAAAATTTGTCCACACCCTCATGCAGATGGTCATGGCTGGAATTACACCCCAGATATGTATCCTTCATCGCATGTCCTGTGTTGCCACATCTGTAGTATTCAGTTTTACTTTTAAAACATAGTGAAGTTGGCTTAATTATATTAACATACTCCTTTCCAAAGTTGATGTAGGGTAACAATATCTTTACAGAAATGGTACTACATTAGCTTCACTACTTTCTCCTTAATCACATCCAGTAATGAAGAGTGCCTACCGAAGTGTAATGTTCCACATTGGGCAAAAGGAATTGGAGATGCAGTTCAAGATGAACAAGGTAGTTGCTCAATGCCGTCAGAAATGTGAGATGATGCAGGAAAAATTCTCTCAAAAGTTGGAGCAAGTGCATACTGCATACCAGAAGGTGGCTAAAAAGTGCCAAATGTTGGAACAAGAGATTGAGACCTTATCTAAAGACAAGCAGGAACTCCAAGAAAAATTTGCCGAGAAATCCAGGTTCTTCTTACAGTACTTAAAGCAGTTTCTGTTTATCCAAGTCAAAAATTAAGAAATCCAGTATAACTGCAAAGTGCAAAGTGTGCTTTGACTAACTACTGAAATCCGCTTCTTTGGTACATGCTCTCAGAAATAACATAGGTTTCTACTGTCAGGCAAAAAAGAAAACTTGATGAAATGTATGATCAGTTGAGAAATGAATATGATTCAGTAAAGCGCACAGCCATTCAGCCAAGTAATTTCTTTTCAAGAGCAGAGCCTGATTTGTTTTCAAATCCTGCTAATATGATGGACAACAGAGATACCATGAGAAAAGGTAACTCATTTTGTATTTAGAATAATCACATGGCACATGTGAGGCTGGTGTAGTTTGAAAAACATGATTTGTTCATCTTAATGCATGAATATTCATTGTCCAAAGCTACATTAACCTTTTAGCAAAACATTAGTCGACTCATTTGCCGCAGATTGGTCGGTTCTCACTCCTGACACTCCAGGACCAAGAGAAGATTATGGCCTCCAACAAGACAGAATGGTTCCAACTCTGGCCCTTTTGATGTCTCGAATGGCTCCCCTGTTAGACAGTCAGCAGTTCCAGTGGATGCTGGAAACAGAAGAGCAGGTGCACATCCTATGCTTGGCGTTGCAACTGGCGCAAGCAATCCCTCAATGACCCTTAGGAATCTCATCCTATCACCAATTAAGAGACCTCAACTCTCCCGCAACAGACCGCAGATGTTCACGTAAGCCACAAACTTCACATCCAATAAACTAATATGTGAGAGCAAAATTCTTACAAATATTTGTTTTTCCAGGTTTTAAGTTGGGAGATCTTTGCAGAGAAAAATACCTGCGATGCAACTATGGACCAGGTTTCCTTGACATTTTCATTGGGAAATTTTGCAGTGAATTAAAGTGCCAGATATTGAAATGCTTAGCTGACTTTTCTTTTGTGGTAAGAAAAGTAAGGATGATGTAGAGTAATGTTTCATAGTTTACATACAAATTGATGATGTGATATGCGTTACAGTTTAATAGTTGCAGCTTTTCTTGCACTACTTAAGTGTATAAATATACCTCTTTTATACTTGAGGATTCAAAAATTATAAGTACGGAAAATGGAAAAACTATCTTCCTTGTGCTGAAAATTGGCAGTACTCTTTAGATTACATGCTGCTAACCTAAAGTGTATGCAATGATACATGTCATGTACTGATTAAACTGGTTTAAATATTAGATGGGGTGAAGTTTTTGTGTGGCTTGAATACCACGTTGACAGAGTAGACACAATTAGAATCATCAAAAGCCCCTCTTTAAGATACCTTACAATTCCAATTCCTCAACCTTCATAAATCCATGTAGTACTATTCTTACTCCAGGAGCTTCACATATTACTTACATTTATGACATAAGAGGGAGAGATCAGTGGATTTTATTTGGACAAACCGAGATCATCTATTGGAAGTTTCAATTTGATGGGAAGGACAACCCAAGACAACACATTGCTCATTTTGTGAGTTGATTGCAGGTACTTATGTCAATAGTAGTGATAAAGAAATTAAATGAGAGAGTAACAATAAACAAGGATATAATGGCTCTTTATGTAAAATGAAAGAACTGTATTGTATATATGTAATTAACTGTCATCAAAAAATTTTCTTACAAATATGTATACTCAAGTCTCTTGATTATATGACATTATTGGAAGGCATGAAAGCCAATATGACAAGAAGTATGAAAATGAAAATAGGGATCAACAACAACATGAATGGTGGTGGCGGCGGCAATGGTGGAAGTATCAATGGAAGAAGTAACAATAATGCAGTAAGACAAATTAGAAACAACATTGACTCTAAACTGAAATAACTCATGGTAGATGATACATTCCTTTTAGCATATTTCCCTTGTGATGAGAATAATCTTCCATACTCAAAAGTAGTAGTAGTAGTAGTAGTTCCATTGGAGTTTGTCACTTCTTTAACATCCATAATTACGAGGAACGACTTCTCTTGATCAGTTTTTTCTCTTGATAATGATTTATTTTATTCGATTCGAGGGGTGAATTGATGAGTGTGTTGAAGGAAAGAAAATAAGCAGTTTTAGAGTATTTCCTATATTTGGTTTGAGATTTATGATAATTATATTATGTACTAGATCTGTCATTATTATATATATATACACACTATGCTTATGTTATATTTGTTGGAGGAGAGAGGGAGAGAAATAGATGGTAATATGCAGGTGGGATTCAATGAATTCCCAAATCAAGTGGGGGCAGTTTATTTCCTAGTTGATGTTTCTTGAAAAAGAAATAGGAGAGTTGTCTCCCTTGTCCAAGATTCTTCACCCCTGGACAATCTAGCTCTCCAGCTGACTCCAATCGAGTCGAGCTCAATCAAATTTCTTATATTAATATCATATCGAGTTGAGTTTGAGTTAGACTCTTTAATGTTTAGTGGCATGTAGTGCTACACTATTAGAAAATAAATAGGTTGATTAAGAAAAATGTATAGACATTATTATTTTAAATTGATAAAAACATTAGTGTGATTGAATTATATACATTATTATTAGTTGAAATTAAACTTGAACATAGGATTAAATTTTCAGGTCAAAAAAGTAAAATACTAAAATTCAAATAAGTTCGTCTAATAGTATTATGTTTCATTAACTTTTTTAATTACATACTGTACCACCTATAAAGTGATCTTACATAATCATGATGTGTAATAAAAAACCAATTACAGATTTAAAATATAAATTATAGATTTCTTATAATTATTACATGCGTTGCTACAGTTACAAACTTAAATTTGTTTAACGATAAATTTTAACTTAAAAAAAATTATGATATGATAAAAATTGAACCAATTAGGCTGAATTGAATCGAGTCAAATTAAAGTTAAACTGAAATCAAGTTGGGCTAAATACAAGTGAGTTGAGTACTCCAGCCTGTTAGGCTTGTTGCCCATGCACAACGATAGAGTTGGGAATTTATTTAAAAAAATAATTTAGAAGTAATTGTTCTTAAATTTCTTTACCACTTAAAATTTTCCTCATGCAGAAATGATTCGATGGTTTATACGGGAAAAGGATAAGCTATTCTAATATTAAAAGGAAAATTAATAAAAATACTCTATTTTAATTGATAAAAGGATTTAAGAAGAAAAAATTTATTTTTATATTAGTTAAAGGAATTTTAAAACAAAAAAGAAAAAGAAGAAGGTTTTTTAAAAAAATATTTTATTAAAAAAAATTGTATTCGAAAAGATAAATAAGTTTGTTAAAGAAAAGGACATTTTCTCCACAAAAATATATAGAGAGAGAACATGATACATATATATCATGCATGCAGTATTAAAGATCGATGTAAATTAGTGTGTATAAGAGATTGTCGATTTGATGAGGCATAAATATAAACTCATTTAATTTAATAGGATATTTAAAGTAAAATTTTTCGATACAAATTTAAATTGGTCCAATCTTAAAAGTGTGTTCGAAAACGCAAAAATAAAAACAACAACGACTTCATTCCTTTTGAAATTTGTGTAGAACACAAGTCGAAAATGACTATCAGCCAAAGTCGAAAACTTCTTAATTATTGACTTTTCAATTTTCACGTTGTTATCGTTTTCTCTTTTATGCCTGCACTTCAAATATTTTTATATCATAAAAGTTAGTATTTCAAATATAATTGTACAATGCTCCCTATTAAATTAAGCTGATTTCATATTCATGCCTCATTAAATTCAAAATCTCTAATACGTATCAATTTACATCAATCTTTGATAGTGCATGATATAGTAAAAGATTTAACATTTTTACTAAGGGTTTGAAATATAAAAATATAATTTCTGAATTTTGAACCCTTTAAATTAAAGTACAAAGTGTTTTAGGTTGATTAAATTTAAATAATTTTGGGCTTTTAATCTCTTTTTATTTTTGAAAGTGTTTGAAAAAGACAAAAAAAATATATGCTCTAAGCACTTCTTTATTTTAAGTCAAAAAAGATACAGAAATAAGCTAGAAGCTAAAAGTGGAATATTTTTAACTTAGAGATTTTTAAATTTTATTTAGTTCGAATACAAGTTATGTTAAAATAAGTTATGTATGTTAAAATAAGTTAAGTTGAAATTAGTTATGTTATGATTAGTTTTTATTGCTTGTCGTTTGTCGTTTTTAAAGTAATATTCATTGCATAATTTCTGGGAAATTTCGAATATAGTCACTCAAAAATAATTTAATTATGCTCCATAACTATAGTTTGCTAATTACGATCGTAGCTACATGTTAGCTAGAGGGAGGAGAGAGGCAAGAGAGAGAGTGCAGAGAGTAGAGAGAGGTGAATTTTATATGTATATCTGTAGAATTGTATATGTATATATATTTCAAATAATTGCATATATGTAACCGATATACATATGCATATATATTTCAAAAAATTGCATATATGTAAATGTTATATATATGTATTTGTACATCTGGCGAGCCAGATTTGGAGGAGGAGAGAGACGAGCGAGAGAGAAAAGATGTGCACTTTCATAATTATGTTATTTATTTTTAAAATAAGAAATTTATCTTATTTAGCTTAAAATTAAATAAAATTCGTATCTTGTTTAGCTTAAAAATAAAATTTTCTATCTTATTTTATTGGATACCCTCGTAAAGTCTTAAATCCGTCTCTAAGAACAAGTATCTATTGTATAATTGTATTTAATATTTAAGTGTTAATTAATAATAATAATAATAATAATAATAATATCAATAAATGACTAGTAACTTAACTTTTGTGAATAATCAATTAATCTTTATTATTTCACCCAAAATGTCACCCTTTTGTCATTAAAAAACAATGATTTTTTGTCAGAATATGTGATAAATTCGCCTATAATTATTTTATTTTTTATGACTAGTGACTTCACTTTTGTGAATAATCAATTAAATTTTATTATTTCACCCAAAAATGTCACCCTTTTTGTAATTAAAAAAGAATATTTAGTCGGAGTATATGATAAATCCGCCTATAATTATTTCACTAAAAGATGTCCCTTTTTTTCGTATCACTTTTTTTTAATCGAAAAGAGATAAATCCGACTATTTTTAATGATATGATATATTTTTGCTACTTCATTCCAAAGGTTTACTAGTTATTAGAAATACATTTGATTGCTTTTAATGATGTAATACGTGGTTCTTAAGTAAATAATAATAATAAAATATTAAATCAGATTCAGATACACAAAAATTTTCTATCCAAGTTAGTTTTCATCATGACTTAAATGTATGTTCTTTCAATCCTTTTCGAGTTAGCATAGTTACTGATATGGAATAGCTCTTTTCTAGCCTGGAGCCTGAAAAAGTAAAATCTGATCTACGATATATTACAATCATCCATTCGTCCCGAACCTCGCTTGCTATATGCTAAATAAATACATAAAAAAATGATTTACATGCTAAATAAACCTTTTTATTGTCGAAAATTAATTATAAATGTGTTGAACAAAAATGCTTAAGAAAGTTGTGTGAAGCGATAGAAGTCTGATGTTTGGGAGTATGATTTAAATGTGAATATATAGTATGCATGAAATTATGATATTAGATACGAAGATATTAATATAATTATACTTGAAAGTAATAAAAAGTATTTAGATATAGAAAGAATTGAAGCATTAGAATATCAATATATTATTTTTATATTGCTTAGAATCCTCCTCCTTTACAAGTGTTGTCACGACCCAAATCGGGGACGCGACTGGCACCCACATTCACCCTCCTATGTGAGCGAACGAACCAATCTACACCTTAACATTTCAATTTATATCAACAGAAAATAGTGCGGAAGACTTAACTCATTAATAAAAACAATTCAAAACTATTATTATTATCCCCAAAATCTGGAAGTCATCATCACAAGAACATCTATCTCAAATTGCTAAACTAAAACTGTCTAAGAAGCTAAAACAAATACTAGCTAGTCCATGCCGGAAGTTCAAGGCATCAAGACTTGAAGAAGAAGATCCAGTCCAAGCTAGACGCATTAGCTCACCCTGAATTTCCGATGAAGTGAAAACTGGCTAGATCTACTGTTGAGTTGAAGACGACGGAACGTTTGCTGCATTCCACAAATAACAAAGAAGAAAACATAAAAGTAGGGGGTCAGTACAACCACAAGTACTGAGTAAGTATCATCGGCCAACTCAAAATAGAAGATAATATATATCAAGTAATATCATAAAATCAACTATGATGATTAACATGTAGCAACAACAAGTACTATATCATTAACAATTTCCACTAAGTTCACACATGAGGACTCAAGCCTCAATACCATACTCATTTGGGAATTTGGGTTCATTATATTGAGTATATTCATTATCTCTCAAGATTCATTATCTTTCTTCCTCTTGTGTCGGTACGTGACACTCCGCTCCTCTATTTCTATCCTGGTGCCGGAACGTGGCACTCCGATCCTCATATACTATCCTGGTACCGGAACGTGGCACCCGATCCATATACTATCCTGGTGTCGGAACGTGACACTCCGATCCTCATTCTATCCTGGTGTCGGAACGTGACACTCCGATCCTCATTCTATCCTGGTACCGGAACGTGGCACCCGATCCATATACTATCCTGGTGTCGGAACGTGACACTCCGATCCTCATTCTATCCTGTGTCGGAACGTGACACTCCGATCCTCATTCTATCCTGGTGTCGGAACGTGACACTCCGATCCTCATATTCTATCCTGGTACCGGAACGTGGCACCCGATCCCCTAATTCATCAAGCCTTCTTTTACACCAAGGCATCATCAATCTCATTATATAATATATCAAGCCTTCTTTTATACTAAGGCGTCATCATTAACAAGTGAATTAGGGTTTCCTTTCAAGATTTAGGATTCAATAACTTCATCATGCTTAGTTTATCACAATTTCATAATCACAATCATGCAAGCATACAAGTAAACACATAGCAGGGTTTACAATACTATCAATACATATCATTCACTATTAATAGTTCACTACGAATATCGTAAAATAAACCATAACCTACCTCCACCGAAGAATTGAATTCAAACAAGCAAATTCCTCAAGGTTTGATATTCCTCTTCGTTTCTCCTCTCCCAATTCGATCGACTCCTCTCTTTCTCTCTTGTTCTTTCTGTTTTCTTTTGTTCAAACCTTCTTTCTTTTACCCTAATTAACATATAATTAGGTGTGAAAGAGGACAATAAAACCCACTAATTAACTTAAGGTTACCTCTTTTAACCCCCAAGTAATTAGACTTATTAATATTAACCCTCTAACTTTATAATTCAGGAAAGAATAGTCCAAAACGACCCTTAAAACGTGTAGAGAAATCCGATTCTGCCTGGGATTCGCGCAACCTGTGACGGCCCGTCATGCCTGCGACGGTCCGTCACGCAGGTCGTCGCAACTTCCTAAAATCCAAGTGGACTGTGACGGCCCGTCACACCTGTGACGGTCCGTCCTTCACCTCCGTCATGACGGTCAGAGACTCGTTTCCCGTACCAAATTCTCAAGAGTTGAAGTGTTTTGCAATGGGAGCTTACGACGGCTCGTCGTGGATGTGACGGCACGTCCTGCAGGTCCGTCACAGATTACAGAGAGTCGATTTTCAGTACCCAATTTCAGAATTTCTAAGTATGCTGAAACGAGACCCTGCGACGGTCCGTCTTGACTGTGACGGTCCGTCGTGGGGTCCGTTGCCTCAGCCAATTTTCCAGAAATAAAATCTGCTGCTCAAAACGACTAAACAGGTCGTTACAAGTGTGTTAAAAGCTACTAGGGTTATTCAAATATTAAATTCAATTATTTGTATAAAATTTTAAATTTATAAATCAAATCAAACTAATAAAATTTGTTTTTTTTTTTGGTTTTTCAATTTCGAGTTGGTTCAGATTTTTTAAAATACCAAATCAAATCATTATGTCAAATTTTAAATTTATAAATTAAGCCAAATAATAAACCTCGAACTTTTTCCGATTTTTGAATTTTTCGGTAAAGTTTGCATACAAACATATAATTAACTTGTGCTTCAAATATTTCTTCAGTCAACCAAAATACAATTATCTAAGGTGTTTCTTAAAAAAATAACACAAAATATGAGACGAGTATTGATGACACAAAAATATTCAGTTAAAATAATAATAATGAAATCATCATGTAAATTAAATATTGTAAAGTCATAATGAAAATGATCATAATTTAAAAGTACGAAATCATGCTAAAATAAGTTTAATAAGTATTAGTAAAAATTAAAATTAGATTATGTATTTTGATTATCTAAACTAATGTAAAACTAAAGAACAAATATCAATATTATTGTCATTTTTAGTGTTGAATTAATTTTCTTTTTGCATTAATATTAATTTGATTTTGATTTAAGTTTTATTATAATGATCAACATCTACGAACTAAAATCATTATTCGACTATTCTGAATTCTAAGTTTTAAACTTGAAATAATATTTTAAAAGATAAAACTTTGAAATTGTATAAGAAATATTATAAATTTACATCAAAGTAAATATTTTTATGTATAAAATAAAATTTAAAATAACATATATAATATCGGGTTGGTTTGGTCACGGGTTGATTTTTTTTAGTTAAAACTAAACCAACCCAAATGTAATCGAATTTTTTTTTCTAATACCAAATCAAGTCAAACCAAACCACTAGTCAGATTTTTTTCCAAATTGACTCTATTTACAATTTGATTCGATTTTCAATTTATTTTTATACACCTCTAAAAAGTACTAGGTAACGTTCTTGTGTAGTTGACACCTTTTTTGTCTTCGAGCCTTGAGGTTGAGTTTTTTTTTTTTATCGTATATGCATGTCATGTATTTATCTAACATTTTTCTACCTATACAAGTTATTATTCCCATTCAATTAATTACTTGTGATTAATTACCTTAGAAACAAGAAAGTGCTTTGAGAACCATTACTTTTTCCAAATTTAGCTCATTAATCATGTGCTATGAGAATCATTACTTGTCACGATCCAAATCGAGCCGCGAGTGGCACCCACACTTATCCTACTATGTGAGCGAACCAACCAATCTAAACCCCAACATTTTAAACATAATGAACAAAATACAATGCGGAGTACTTAAAACTCATTAATAAAAATCAATTCAATAACTTCTAAAAACTCAACAACTATTATCCCCAAAATCTGGAAGTCATCATCACAAGAACATCTATCCTCAATTTACTAAATCTAAGAGTATCTAGGAAGCTAAAATAAATAAAAAGCTAGTCCATGCCGGAACTTCAAGGCATCAAGACATTAAGAAGAAGATCCAGTCCAAGCTAGAAGCATTAGCTCACCCTGAAATCTGGTGCAATGAAGACTGGCTAGAGTTGCGGTTGAGTTGAAGACGACGGTACGTTTGCTGCACTCCACAAATAACAAAGAAAGAAACATACAAGTAGGGGTCAGTACAAGGCACAAGTACTGAGTAGGTATCATCGGCCAACTCAAAATAGAAAACAGTATATATCAAATAATATCATAAAATCAACTACAATACTCAACAGATAGCAACATCAAGTACTAAAATCATTAATAAGTAACGCCAAGTACACCCATGAGGACTCAAGCCTCAATACCATACTCATTTGGGAAATAGGTTCATTAAATTGAGTATATTAACATATTTCAAGATTCATTCTCTTTACTATCCTGGTGTCGGAACGTGACACTCCGATCCTCATGATACTATCCTGGTGTCGGAACGTGACACTCCGATCCATATTCTATCCTGGTGCCGAAACGTGACACCCGATCCATATACTATCTTGGTGTCGGAACGTGACACTCCGATCCATATTCTATCCTGGTGCCGGAACGTGACACCCGATCCATATACTATCCTGGTGTCGGAACGTGACACTCCGATCCATATTCTATCCTGGTGCCGGAACGTGACACTCCGATCCATATACTATCCTGGTGTCGGAACGTGACACTCTGATCCATATTCTATCCTGGTGCCGGAACGTGACACCCGATCCATATACTATCCTGGTGCCGGAACGTGACACCCGATCCTCTATTACTATCCTGGTGCCGGAACATGACACCCGATCCTCTAACCTCATTCTTTTAGTTCATCAAGCCTTCTTTTATACCAAGGCATCATCATTAACAAAGAGGTTTTTCAAGATTTAGGATTCAATAGCCTCATCGTGCTTATTTTATCACAATTATATAATCACATTCATGCAAGCATACAATTAAGCATGTAGAAGGGTTTACAATACTACCCAATACTTATCATTCGCTATTAAGAGTTTACTACGAATAGCATAAACCATAACCTACCTCCACCGAAGAATTCTGATCAAGCAAGCAAATCCTCAAAATCTTTGCTATCCTCTTCGTTTCCCTCTTCTCTCGATCGTTCTCCCTCTCTTGTTCTTTCTATTTTTCTTATTCAAAACCCTTTTTCTTTTACCCTGATTAGCATGTAATTAAGTATAAAAGATGACAAAGTAACCCACTAATTAATTCAAAATTATCTCCTTTAACCCCCAAGAAATCGAATTATTAATATTCAACTACTAACTTTATAATTATAAGCAGGAATAGTCCAAAACACCCCTTAAAACTTTTAATAGAAATCCGACCTAGCCTGGGTTACGCAACCTGTGACGGTCCGTCATGGCTGTGACGGTCCGTCATGGCTGTGACGGTCCGTCCTGCAGGTCTATCGCAAAGTTCAGAGAGTTAATTTCTGTGGAAAATGTGTGACGGTCCGTCGTGCCCACGACGGTCCGTCCTGCCATTCCGTCACGAAGTTCAGAGAGTCGATTTCAGTACCCAAATTTCAGAATTCTAAGTGTTTAGGAACGAGACCCCCTCGACGGTCCGTCGTGCCCATGACGGTCCGTCGTGGGATCCGTCGTCTCAGCCAGTTTTTCCAGAAATAAAATCTGCTGCTCAAAACGACTAAACAGGTCGTTACAATAGATACCAATTTACCCATCGTTCGTCCTCGAACGATCACAAGAAGAGACACAAAGGCGAAAAGGAGTACCTGAATCTGTAAACAGATGTGGGTATCTCTCTTGCATATCAGCCTCCTTCTCCCAAGTAGACTCTTCAACCGGCCGATTCTTCCATTGAACCTTGATGGATGCAATCTCCCTCGACCTCAACTTGCGGACTTCTCTATCTAAAATAGCAACAGGTTCCTCCTCATAAGACAAATTCTCATCAAGCAGAACTGAATCCCAACGAATGATGTAGTTTCCATCCCCATGGTATCTTTTCAACATAGACACATGAAATACCGGATGCACTCCTGACAGCCCTGGAGGCAAGGCTAATTCATAAGCTACCTCCCCCACGCGCTTCAGAACTTCAAATGGACCAATATACCTTGGACTAAGCTTACCTCTTTTACCAAACCGCACACCCCTTTCATGGGCGAAACCTTCAACAAGACTTGCTCACCCTCCATAAACTCCAAATCTCTAACTTTTCGATCTGCATATTCTTTCTGCCTACTTTGAGCCGCTAAAAGCTTTTCTTGAATGCATTTCACTTTATCTAACGATTCCCTCAGAAGGTCAGTACCCCAAGGTCTAACTTCAAATGCATCAAACCATCCAATGGGAGACCTACATCTCCTCGCATACAGTGCCTCAAATGGGGCCATACCAATTCTTGAGTGATAGCTATTATTGTATGAGAATTCTGCTAAGGGTAAGAAGTTATCCCAATGACCACCAAATTCTATCACACATGCACGAAGCATATCCTCCAAAACCTGAATCGTTCGCTCAGACTGACCATCGGTCTGAGGATGGAACGCAGTACTAAGGTCCAACCTAGTACCCAATTCCGCGTGCAATGTTTTCCAAAACTTAGAAGTAAACTGCGTACCTTTATCTGATATGATGGAGAGTGGAACCCCATGCAATCGAACAACTTCCGAGATGTAAAGTTTGGCTAATTTCTCTGCATTGTAAGTCACCTTGACCGGAATGAAATGAGCAGACTTAGTTAACCTATCAACAATCACCCAAATAGAGTCATACTTACCCATTGTCTTTGGAAGACCAACCACGAAGTCCATTGCGATTCTCTCCCACTTCCATTCCGGAATGGGCATTCTCTGAAGTGTTCCTCCAGGCCTCTGGTGTTCATACTTTACTTGCTGATAATTTAGACATTTGGCGACAAACTCCACAATGTCATGCTTCATTCTACTCCACCAAAAATGTTTCTTTAGGTCACGATACATCTTGGTTGCACCCGGATGTATAGAATACCTTGAACTATGAGCCTCTGTAAGAATAGTGTGGATCAAATCATCGACGCGGGGTACACATACCCTTCCCCTAATTCTTAAAACACCTTCCTCATCGATTGTTGCTTCTTTAGCCTCTCCTCGCCACAATTTATCTCGGATCCGGATCAATTTCTCATCAGTAAACTGTTTTCCCTTAATCTTGTCAAGAAAGGAAGATCTTGCCTCCACACAGGCCAAAAATCCTCCCTTCTCATTTACTTCTAACCTCATAAAGTCATTAGCCAGAGTCTGAATCTCTCTAGCCAATGGGCGTCTAGAAACATGCAGGTGAGCTAGACTTCCCGTGCTTTCTGCCTTTCTACTTAAGGCATCTGGCACAACATTAGCTTTTCCCGGATGATACAAGATAGTGATATCGTAGTCCTTCAGTAGTTCCATCCAACTCCTCTGTCTTAAGTTCAAATCCTTCTGAGTAAAGACATACTGTAGGCTACGATGGTCCGTATAGACTTCACACTTAACCCCATATAGATAGTGCCTCCATTGCTTTAATGCAAATACTACCGCGGCCAACTCCAAATCATGGGTCGGATAGTTACATTCATGCACCTTTAATTGCCTCGAAGCATAAGCAATTACATTCTTCTCTTGTATTAGCACTGCACCCAAACTAGAATAGGATGCATCACAATAAACAATGAAGTTCTTACCCTCTACTGGCAAGGTAAGGATAGGTGCAGTAGTCAGCAAGGTCTTGAGTTTCTGAAAGCTTTCCTCACATTCATCCGACCATACAAATGGAACATTCTGCTTAGTCAAGTTCGTCAATTGGGAAGCAATAGAAGAGAATCCCTTGACAAATCGACGGTAGTAGCTGCCTAAACCAACAAAGCTCCTTACCTCTGTAACATTAGTAGGTCTTTCCCAACTCTTCACTGCTTCAATCTTAGATGGATCCACCATTACTCCATCCTTAGAAACTACGTGCCCTAAGAAGGACACTGAATCTAGCCAAAACTCACACTTGGAGAATTTGGCATAAAGCTTTTTCTCCCTCAACATTTCCAATACAATTCTCAAGTGCTCCTCATGTTCCTTCTTGCTCTTTGAGTATACCAATATATCATCAATGAATACAATGACAAAGAGATCCAGATATGGCTTAAAAATCCCATTCATCAAGCTCATGAAAGCAGCAGGGGCATTCGTAAGCCCAAAATACATTACTAAGAACTCATAATGCCCATACCTGGTCCGAAAAGCGGTCTTGGGCACATCCGTTGCCCGTATTTTCAATTGATGATAACCAGATCTCAAATTGATTTTCGAGAAGGTACAAGCACCTTGTAACTGATCGAACAAATCATCGATGCGGGGAAGAGGATACTTGTTCTTAATAGTTACCTTATTCAGTTGTCTATAGTCTATGCACATCCGAAAACTTCCATCCTTCTTCTTCACAAACAAAACAGGAGCACCCCAAGGAGATGCACTTGGCCTAATAAAGCCTTTGCTTAACAACTCTTGAAGTCGGGCCTTTAACTCTCTTAACTCAGCGGGAGCCATTCTGTAAGGGGGTATGGAAATGGGGCGAGTACCCGGTTCCAGATCAATGCAGAAGTCAATATCTCTATCCGGTGGCATACTAGGAAGATCTGCAGGGAACACATCCAAAAACTCACGGACTATCGAAACCGACTCAATTGAAGGTACTTGGGTAGTGTCATCCCTGAGATGTGCCAAGAAAGCTAAACACCCTTTACTAACCATTCTCTTAGCACGAAGAAAGGAGATGATACGAACCGGAGTGGAAGTGTAGTCGCCCTCCCACACTAACGGATCTGTCCCAGGCTTGGCTAACGTCACAGTTTTAGCATTACAATCCAAGATTGCAAAATTTGGAGAAAGCCAAGTCATACCCAGAATTACATCAAAGTCAACCATTTCTAGGATAACCAAGTCTACATAAGTATTGCTCCCCACAAAAGTCACCAGACCAGACCTATATACCCTCTCAACCATCACAGACTCGCCCGCGGAGTAGAAACACGAATAGGCATGTCAATCAATTCACAATGTAAATTAAGACCAGTAGCAAATGAGGAAGATACATAAGAAAATGTGGATCCAGGATCAAACAATACAGAAGCCATGCAATCACAAACCAAAAGATTACCTGTGATAACAACATCAGATGTCTCCGCTTCAGACCGCCCGGGGAAAGCGTAACAATGGGCCCTATCGCCTGTCTGCCCGTTGCCCCTACCATGTTGTGCTGTAGTGGCTCTAGTTTGCCCGTCACCCCGGCCGTTTTGGTGACCACCATTACCTCGACCACCACGTCCTCCAGAATGACGGCCTCTTCCATGACCACCTCTACCTCTGACTATGGGAGGTCTGTAACTCTGTTTTGGACAATACCTCTTAATGTGTCCAGTCTCCCCACATCCATAACATTCTCTGAATTCAAGCATCGGTCTATGTGAGAATGACGAAGTCTGGGAATAACCTCCAACCTCAGAGAAATGTTGACCGATCTGAGGTGGACCCCCAACTACAGTCTGTAGTGAAGACTGAATGGGTCGGGCTGGATAACCTCATGAACCCTGCGCTCTGGAGTAAGAACCATTAAACTCACCTCCCTTACGAAACCTTTTTGATGTCGATGCCATGGTGAAGTCATCTGGCTTCACTCCCTCCACCTCTATCACGAAGTCTACCACTTCTTGAAAGGATTTTGCTGTAGCCGCTACCTGTAAGGCTGAAATCCGCAATTCTGACCTCAACCCCTTCACAAAACGGCGAATCCGCTCTTGTCGACTGAAACAAAGTTGGGTGGCATACCTGGATAATGCACGAAACTTAGCCTCATATGCAGTAACCGACATCCTGCCTTGCTCTAGCTCAAGAACTCATCTCTCCTCCTATCCCTCAAGGTCCGGGGGATATACTTCTCCATAAAAAGCTAGAGAATGACGCCCAAGTCATAGGTGGTGCCTGTGCGGGTTGACACTCAACATGTGACCGCCACCACATTTTGCATTTCCCTGAAACTGATAGGTTACAAACTCAACACCAAATCGTTCTACTATGCCCATTTTATGTAATAACTCATGACAGTCAACCAGAAAATCGTAGGCATCATCAGATTCAGCACCCTTGAAGACTGGAGGTTTCAATTTCAAGAATTTACTGAAAAGTTCATGCTGATCGCTTGTCATTATAGGCCCTGTAGTCAAACAAGGAAACGTGCCTATTTCCAATGAGGCATCCATGCGGGGAGCCTCAGCAGCGGCCTGTCGTACTTCCGGAACCTGAGGTGCTGGTGCAGAAAACACTGGAGATGTCTGGCCTTGATCAGATAACCCGCTAAGATAAGCAAGAACCTGATTAATCATCTCTGGGGTAGGTTGGGGTGGTAATTCCTCATTCTGCACTTGTTCATTCTCCCCTTCCTCACCCTCTCTTACTACTTCCTCAGTCGGTGGAGGAGTCACCGCCCTAGTACCAGATGGGCTAGGTGCTTGTCCTCTTCCTCTAGACGACGTCCTCCCACGACTTCTTCCACGGCCTCTTGCCACTACTCCTCTTCGAGCTACAGCCCCAGTGGCTGGCTCAGATGCATCTTGCCTTGCCGGTGTTGGTGTTGGCGCAGTCGTTGCTCTAGTTCTAACCATCTGCGAAATAGAGTGAAGATTGTCAGATACCAATTTGAATCACCTAGATACCAATTGGATCCAAGTAATAGCACGAAAGAAAGAAAGAAAGAATGAAATTTTCCTAAAGTCTTATAGCCTCTCAAAGAAAAGTAAAGGCGTCCCCCTACCGTTCCTTAAGACTCTACTAGACTCATTCTTGTGTGATGAGACCAACGAACCTAATACTCTGATACCAAGTTTGTCACGATCCAAATCGAGCCGCGAGTGGCACCCACACTTATCCTACTATGTGAGCGAACCAACCAATCTAAACCCTAACATTTTAAACATAATGAACAAAATACAATGCGGAATACTTAAAACTCATTAATAAAAATCAATTCAATAACTTCTAAAAACTCAACAACTATTATCCCCAAAATCTGAAAGTCATCATCACAAGAACATCTATCCTCAATTACTAAATCTAAGAGTATCTAGGAAGCTAAAATAAATAAAAAGCTAGTCCATGCCGGAACTTCAAGGCATCAAGACATTAAGAAGAAGATCCAGTCCAAGCTAGAAGCATTAGCTCACCTGAAATCTGGTGTGCAATGAAGACTGGCTAGAGTTGCGGTTGAGTTGAAGACGACGGTACGTTGCTGCACTCCACAAATAACAAAGAAAGAAACATAAAAGTAGGGGTCAGTACAAGGCACAAGTACTGAGTAGGTATCATCGGCCAACTCAAAATAGAAAACAGTATATATCAAATAATATCATAAAATCAACTACAATACTCAACAGATAGCAACATCAAGTACTAAAATCATTAATAAGTAACGCCAAGTACACCCATGAGGACTCAAGCCTCAATACCATAATCATTGGGAAATAGGTTTATTAAATGAGTATATTAACATATTTCAAGATTCATTCTCTTTACTATCCTGGTGTCGGAACATGACACTCGATCCTCATCATACTATCCTGGTGTCGGAACGGACACTCCGATCCATTATTCTATCCTGGTGCCGAAACGTGACACCCGATCCATATACTATCTGGTGTCGGAACGTGACACTCCGATCCATATTCTATCCTGGTGCCGGAACGTGACACCCGATCCATATACTATCTTGGTGTCGGAACGTGACACTCCGATCCATATTCTATCCTGGTGCCGGAACGTGACACTCCGATCCATATACTATCCTGGTGTCGGAACGTGACACTCCGATCCATATTCTATCCTGGTGCCGGAACGTGACACCCGATCCATATACTATCTTAGTGTCGGAACATGACACCCGATCCTCTATTACTATCCTGGTGCCGGAACGTGACACCCGATCCTCTAACCTCATTCTTTTAGTTCATCAAGCCTTCTTTTATACCAAGGCATCATCATTAACAAAGATGTTTTTCAAGATTTAGGATTCAATAGCCTCATCGTGCTTATTTTATCACAATTATATAATCACATTCATGCAAGCATACAATTAAGCATGTAGAAGGGTTTACAATACTACCAAATACATATCATTCGCTATTAAGAGTTTACTACGAATAGCATAAACCATAACCTACCTCCACCGAAGAATTGTGATCAAGCAAGCAAATCCTCAAAATCTTTGCTATCCTCTTCGTTTCCCTCTTCTCTCGATCGTTCTCCCTCTCTTGTTCTTTCTATTTTTCTTATTCAAAACCCTTTTTCTTTTACCCTAATTAGCATGTAATTAAGTATAAAAGATGACAAAGTAACCCACTAATTAATTCAAGGTTATCTCCTTTAACCCCCAAGAAATCGAATTATTAATATTCAACTACTAACTTTATAATTATAAGCAGGAATAGTCCAAAACGCCCCTTAAAACTTTTAATAGAAATCCGACCCAGCCTGGGTTACGCAACCTGTGACGGTCCGTCATGGCTGTGACAGTCCGTCCTGCAGGTCCGTCGCAAATTTCAGAGAGTTAATTTCTGTGGAAAATGTGTGACGGTCCGTCGTGCCCACGACGGTCCGTCCTGCCATTCCGTCACGAAGTTCAGAGAGTCGATTTCAGTACCCAAATTTCAGAATTCTAAGTGTTTCGGAACGAGACCCCCTCGACGGTTCGTCGTGCCCATGACGGTCCGTCGTGCCCATGACGGTGCGTCGTGGGATCCGTCGTCTCAGCCAGTTTTTCCAGAAATAAAATCTGCTGCTCAAAACGATTAAACAGGTCGTTACATTACTTGTTCTTAAATTCTCTGGATCATGTAATCAATTTATGTGAGTTCTCATATGATATAGTAAAACCTTATTTTCTTGTTTAAATAGTTTCTTATTGTAATTTTTTTAATTAATTATGGGCAACTTTTACGTATAGCAAATAAAAAATTTATATTTGTATGCTATAGCAAAGTTTGCATAATTGCGCTCCATAGCAAACCTGAAACTGTATAATTCGCTATACATATACAATTGTATAATTTGCTGGCCTAAATTATATAATTCGCTGGCCTATTTCGCTGTAATTGTATAATTCGCTATCATATTTCACTGCAATTGTATAATGCACAATTGTCTAATTCGCTGCCTATTTCGCTGCAATATTTTTATGAAATTTGCTTTGAATACAATTGAATTGAATTAAAATGTATGTATATTGCATAATTATAAGTGTATAGCAAGAAGATATATGTTTTTCTCTCGCTTTACACAAAAACAGAAACACAATATATACACTTCTGTTGTATAAAGCTAGAGAAAATTGTATTTCACTGCAATTGTATAATTCGCAATTGTATAATTCGTTGGGCTTTTTCTCTGCAATATTTGAATAAAATTTGCATTTGTCTACTATTGAATTAAAGTAAAATGTTTGTAAATTGTATAATTAAGTGTATAACACGAAGATATATATTTTTGCATGGTATATACAATTTTCTCTCGTTTTATACAAAACAGAAACAAATTTATACAATTCTGTGTATAAAGCGAGAGAGGCGAGCAGAGGGAGAGTGACGAGCGAGAATGGGAGAGTGGCGAGCGAGACTTTGGGAGAGAGGTGCCTAGCAAACTTTGGCTAACGTTTGCTATAGAGCACAATTAAATCAAACCCAACCTACTCCATTTATTTTAGGTTATTATAAATACAATTTTCCCATTAATTATTACTCCATGAATTTAGTGAAATAATAGTGCTTTGCAGGGGCGGACCTAAAGTATGTCGAGGGGATTCGAACCCCCTCGACAAAAAATTACGTTGTATATTTAATGTATTTTAAAGAATTTTTATGTTTATATATTGATTTTGAACCTTCTAAATATAAGATTAGGGGTTGGCTTAGTAGTTTAGGGGTTCAAACAATTACTCTTTTTTTTTTCAAACCCCATTAATGAAAATCCTGAATCCGTCACTGGTTCTTTGAGAATCGTTACTTCGTTCTCAAACTCATTAGATCATCATAAGCCAATTAATAGATGCTTTCTTTTGATGTAATGAACTATTCCCTCCGTCCAGTATTATTTGTCATGGTTTCTATTTTTAGAGTCAAACTATAAGAGCATTGACTAGCATTTTAAGATGAATTTTTTCATCATATTAATATGTAAAAAATTATAATTTATGGTACTTTTCATATAGTTTTAGAATATCTAATTTTTTTGTTTAAAATATCGAATTAATATGATCTAATTTAGCTTTAAAAATTAGTCAAATTGACTTTCGATGAGGGTAATATGACAAACAATTCCGGACGAAGGAAGTATAGTTTCATGTTTAAATAGTTTTAAGTTCCTTATAATAATTTGATTAATAATGTGTTGTTGGTCAAATAGTAACTTTATACATTAGATAATATATATATATATATATTATAGAGCTATATGATAGATATATCTAGATATTATATATATATATCTCTAGGCTCTATTATATCTATATCTTATCTCTATATATATATATATATATATTCTCTATATATATACTATCTATCTCTATATACTATCTATCTCTCTATCTATATATAATCTATAATTATTAACAATGGTTGAGAGCTACGAATAATCATATGGTTAAATTGGGAGAAACTTTCCGTTGTTTGAAGGGATTTTTCGTTGAAAAGCCTGAATTTTTGCCCAAAAAAAAATAAATTAAAAATTGTTATAGAAGAGGTCATTATGCACGTGATTGTCGTACTCCCAAACACTTGGTTGAGCTTTATCAAGAATCACTAAAGAAGAAGGAGAAAAATCCTTAGGTAAATTTTATCTCTGAAAATCAAGTTGACATCACGCACTTGGATGTAGCAGATTTCTTCGCACATCCTGAAAGAAAAATAGATCACTTAATTGGTGATGGTTCTGTGAACATGGAAGAGTGATATTTTTTTTTATAGTATTTATAAATAAATTTCATGTAATGATAGTTGTTTGCATGAGTATTAATATTTTAAATTAGTTTAGTCGTTCATTAGCTTGTTCCTTAATTTTTAATTAAATAATATATATTTTTCATTGATTTATTTATGTAATTCTAATATGATAGAGTTAGTCAAATACTAAACTTTATCACGTGTTTGTATTATATTAGGTCTTTAATTTGATCTAATGTTAAAAATATGCAGTTTGTTATTAACTAGGATTAAATAATGATTTTATTTTATTTTCCTAACAACTCGTTTTTGACTTAAAGGAAACAATAAATTATGGCTCAATATCTAATATTTAATTATTAATTTATTCCTTGAATATATTGTACCCTTTTGACAACACTAATATTTAATATATATTTATTTTGTGTACGTCATTTCATGTGAAGATATGGATAATTCTAAGAACATATTATCGAAATATGAAGATATTTGTTTGATTGATTCTGGTACAACACATATGATATTCAAAAATAAGAAATATTTTTCTCATTTAAGTATGGGTAAAATAAATATTACTACAATTTTTGGTAGTACTAATATGATTGAGGGTTTTGAAAGAGCCATTGTAATTTTGCCCAAGGGAACTAAACTCATCATTAATAATGCTATGTTTTCTCCAAAATCTAGGAGAAACTTGTTGAGTTTTAAAGATATCCGTGAAAATGGTTATCATATTCAATCAATTGATGAAATAAATCTTGAATATCTTGGTATCACCAAAATGTCTCTGGGCAGACATGTGTTAGAGAAAAGTTTCATGCTTTATCTTCTGGCTTGTATTGGACAAAAATTAGTGCAATTGAAGCACATTTTATAGTAAATAAGAAGTTTACTGATTCCAATACATTTGTACTTTGGCATGATCTCTATGACATCCTGGGTCAATAATGATGAGACGAATTATAGAAAATTCGAATGGACATCCACTAAAAGACCTAAAAGTTCTTTTAAATTGTGAATTTTCTTGTACTGCTTGTTATCAAGGCAAGTTAATTGCGAGATCATCACCAATGAAAGTTAAGATTGAGTCCTCTGCGTTCTTGGAACATATACATGGGGATATTTGTGGACATATTCACCCACCTAGTGGGTCATTTAGATATTTTATGGTTCTAATAGATGCTTCTTCTAGATGGTCTCCTGTGTGCCTATTGTCATCTCGTAACTTCGCATTTGCAAAATTATTGGCACAAATAATAAGGTTTAGGGCACACTTTCCTGATAATCAGATTAAGTCCATTCGTCTTGATAATGCTGCAGAGTTTTAATCCCAATCATTTAATGATTATTGTTTAACAATTGGGATAAGAGTTGAACACTCCGTTGCTCATGTTCATACTCAGAATGGTCTCGCTGAGTCATTAATTAAACGCTTGCAATAAATAGCAAAACCATTGCTTATGAAAACTAAGTCGCCCACTTCTGTGTGAGACATGCAATTTTGCATGCTGCAACACTTATTCATCTCAAACAGACAAGTTATCATAAGGTTTCTCCATTGCAATTGGTTATGGGTCAAGAACCTAATATATCTCATTTAAGAATTTTTGGAAGTGTTATACATGTGCATGTGGCACCACCAAACCGCACTAAAATGGGCTCTCAAAGAAGGTTAGGAATATATGTTGGGTTTGAGTCACCCTCCATTATCCGCTATCTTGAACCATTGATTGGAGACATGTTTACTGCTAGAATTGTAGATTGTCGGTTTGATGAGACAGTTTTTTTCAAAATTAGGGGGAGAGAATAGTGAAATAAAATGAGAAATTTTGTGGAAAATTTTATCATTGTCTCATCTTGATCCATATTCTTCTACTTGCGAACAAGAAGTACAAAAGATTATTCATATGCAGAAAATTGCAAATCAAATGCCAGACGCATTTACAGATTTGAAAAGGATTACTAAATCACATATTCCTGCAGAGAATGTCCCAGTTCGAATTGATGTCCCTAAAGGATCATCCACTAGTGTCATAGCTAATGAGTCAAAAACAAACCTAAAGCGTGGTAGACCAATGGGGTCTAAGGATCAAAATCCTAGAAAAAGAAAGATTAAATGTCAAGATGACACTATGAAAGAATCTCATATGGAATTTCAAAATTTGAATAAGTCTGATATTAATGAAAGAATCAATGAACTTGAAACTCAAGGAAATGATGAACTATCCATAAATTTAAGAGATGTTGAAACTAATATGAATCGATCAAAAATAGTGGTTGATTATGTCTTTGCATATAATGTTGCAACAAATATCATGCAAGATAATGAGGATCATAAACCTCAATCTGTTATAGAATGTCGACAACGAAATAATTAGCCAAAATGGCAAGAAGCAATTCAATCAGAGTTGAATTCATTTGCCTAGCATGAAGTTTTTCGACCTATAGTTCAAACACCTAATGGTATTAAACATGTTGGTTACAAATGGATTTTTGTGGGAAAAAGAAATGAGAAAAATAAAATACAAAGGTATAAAGCACGCCTTGTGGCACAAGGATTTTCTCAAAGGCCTGACGTCGATTATGAAGAGACATACTCACCCGTTATGGATGGAATAACATTGTGTTATCTCATTAGTTTCACAGTCCATAAGTAACTTGAAATGCATTTTATGGATGTGGTTACAACCTACCTTTATGGATCACTTGATAATGAGATATACATGAAAATTCCTGAAGGATTTGCGATACCTAAATCATGTAACTCGAAATCTTGAGAAATGTATTCAATTAAATTGCAAAGATCATTATATGGTTTGAAGCAATCTGGGCGCATGTGGTATAACCCTCTTAGTGAGTATTTAATTAAGGTTATACAAATGATGCAATTTGTCCATGTGTCTTTATAAAAAAAACAATATCGGAAAATTTGTTGTACTTGCTATTTATGTTAATGACATAAATCTTATTGGAACTCCAATAGAGTTTCAAAAGAAAATTGATTATTTAAAGAATGAATTTGAGATGAAAGATCTGGGAAGGACAAAATTATGTCTTGGTTTGCAAATTGAGCATTTGAAAAATGGTATATTTGTTCATCAATCTGCCTACACAGAAAAAGTGTTGAAAATATTCTGTATGGATGAAGCGCATCCATTAAGTGCTTCGATAGTTGTTCGTTCACTTGATGTGAATAAGGATCCATTCCGACCTCAAGAAAAGGATGAAGAAATTATTGGTTCTGAAGTACCATATCATAGTGCAATTGGTACACTAATGTATCTTGCTAATACTACAAGGCCTGATATAGCTTTTGTTGTTAACTTGTTAGCAAGGTATAGTTCTGCTCCTACTAGGAGACATTGGAATGAGATCAAACACATTTTGCGATATCTTAAAGGGACAATTGATATGGGCTTATTTTATTCTATTAATTGTAGCCCAAATCTTGTTGGTTATGCTGATGCAGGATATTTATCTGATCCACACAAAGCTCGATCCTAAACAGGCTATGTGCTTATATGTGGGGGGACTGCCATATCTTGGAGATATACAAAGCAGTCCATCGTAGCGACTTCATCTAATCATGCTGAAATAAAAGCTATTCAAGAAGCAAGTAGAGAATGTGTGTGCTTAAGGTCTATGATACATCTCATTCGAGAGAAATGTGGCTTGGAATGTGATAAAGTACCCACCACTTTATATGAAGATAATGCAACATGCATAGCACAACTTAAGGGAGGATTCATAAAAGGAGATAGAACAAAGCACATTTCACCGAAGCTTTTCTATACACATGAACTTCAAAAGAATGGTAAAATAAATGTGCAACAGATTCGTTCAAGTGACAATGTGGATGATCTATTCACCAAGTCTCTACCAACTGCAACTTTCAAGAAGATGGTGCACAAGCTTGGAATGCGAAGATTCAAGTCTCTGGATTGATGTTCTCATTAGGGGGAGTTAATACGCGTTGTACTCTTTTTTCCTTACGAGGTTTTGTCCCACTGGGTTTTCCTTGTAAGGTTTTTAATGAGGCAACCTAGATGCGTATTAATAGATATGTGTACTCTTTTCCTTTACTAGGGTTTTTCTTTTCTTAAAGTTTTTTTAGTAAGATTTTTGACGATGCACATCATCTATGAATTAGACATTCATGGGTGGTTTTAGAAAGTATTTGTATTATAGTGAATGTCTATCATGTGGAGTCCTTTTTAGGATATGGTTAAAGAGTCCTACTTGGGGACCAAATTAGATTTCTCCTATAAATAGAGTGCTCCTCTTTATTATAAATTCATTCATCAAGAGAAATAACAAGTCTTCTCTTCTTTTCTCTCTAGTTTCTTCTTCTTATTCTATAGTTTTATAACAAAAACACCACGGAGGACAATTTTTATTTTAAAATAACTTTGGCAGTTAAACATCTAAGAATGGAGGGACTACTTTGTAACTTTTCAAGACTTTGGAGTACTCAGGTGTAAGTCTTTTAAACTTTTTGGTGATGGAGAATTTTTTTTGTATGTTTTTCATGACCTTAGTGCTAGGGGTGACAACTTTTTAAGTGTGTTTGTTGGTATCATAAAGAGAGTCTATTTTACCTATTAATCAAAACTTTGTGTCTATTTTGTGAATCGAATTTTGAAAGTGACCATTTAGACGAGATATCAATGTTTAAGAAAATGAATTTTAAAAGGTTTTTATATAATATATATATAATGTATAAGTAGAAACTTAAGCTTGATTTCACTTGGCAAGTAAGTATGTACTCTAACTTTGTGAGGGTACATAGAGATAGGGCTGGGCATAATCACCGAAAAACCGAAACACCGTAACGAATCGAATTTTTTTGGTATTTCGGTTTTCGGTTCGGTATTCGATATATTTTTTTATATTTTTTGGTATTTTGGTTCGGTTTTCGGTATGTAATTTTATGTAATTCGGTATTTCGGTTTACCGAAATATATTATATTGTAATATATACTTATATTATATTAATCATTAATATTTAATAATAAATATTATAATTTAAAATAAAAAATTAAAAAGTAAAAGACTTTTTGATATAACTATTTTTAGCCCATTAAGCTGAAAAACAAACAAAAAAATTTGTAAATTTTTAAAAGTGCAACTAAGCAGGCCCATTAAAAAACCGAAATAACAAAACCGAACCGAAATAATAAAACCGAACCAAAATATTTTGGTTCGGTATTCGGTACACAATTTACAAAAACCGGAAAAAAAACCCGAAACCGAATCGAAATACCGAATGCCCACCCCTTCATAGAGATATCTCAATTTGTCGTCATTGTGTTAGTCGATCATTCTAACTTACAAAATGATTATCTAGACACCTCCAAAATTAATGTGTCACATTAGTGTCGAGTGTTCATGGCACACAATAGGAATGAATTATAGCGTTTAGTTATTAATTGAGATCAAGTTAAGGTGTCTAAATATATATGTACTTTTAGCGTTAGAGTGCTTACTTGATATCTGAGACTCAAATACAAATATTTATTTATGTATTACGCTTTTATACCAACACAAATATCATTTTTTATTTAAAATTATAAATTTAAAATGCCCTTTTTAAATTCTATATCAATTTAAATTATATCATATAAATTGAACTGAAGCTGGACCAGAAAAACAGATGTGGGATTAGTCATGGTGGTGGAGGATTATGTTGTTTAGAAGGAAACTTAAGTTTAGTTGAGCCATCAAAATCATTGCATTGGTCATTTCATTACCTAGAGCAAAACTTCACCATATTATTATTATTATTATTATTATTACTCTTATGTTCCATGTTGTCCATGCCTATGTATCGTGATATCACATTTTTTTGTTCCCTAAATTCCCTACCTAATTAATAACAAACCCTAATATTTTCATGGTGCATGTCTCAATTTCATCATTAATTTAACGAAAATATATAACTATTCTCAAATTAAAATTAAATTTTCAATTACACACTTTATTTTTGCTAAGATTTTCAAAATTATTTCAAACTAGAATTATTAATTAATACCACCATAATATTGAATAATTAAATTTGAACTCATTAAATACTTGTGAATAGACCTAAACTACAATAATTAATGTGTATTCCCGTATTTGCTTGATCTTTGAATTATGTAGATATAATTGATAATGTTGTAATTATAAAAAATTGTCAATATAATGAACAATTACTTCGAATGCCTGGAGGGTACTAAGGGCCCGTTTGGCCATAAATTTTCCAAATAATATTTGGGAAAAATTTGACAAATAATGTTTGTCCATAAAATTTGCCATTATTTGGCAAATATTTTTGGCAAATATCCCAAATTTCCAAATACTAGTTTTTTCTAGTATTTGGGCCAAATCTCATTATTTGGGATATTTTAAAAATTAAAAATTTTACCCCAATCTTTTATAATATTTTATGACTATAATATTTTTGTAATTTGTTAATATCTGAAACAGATGTTAATATTTTTATGGCTATAAAAGTTTGTCCTTGAAAATAACCTGCAAAAGTTCAAGACAAAAATGATATTTTTGTGACTAAAAAAAAAAGGATAAAATGAATAAAAGTTAGTGTTTATTTTATGTATAATACGAGAACGGTTAATATACCTCTCAACGTAATTTTGCGATTTAGAGATAATATATTTTTCATTAAAATAATGATACATATATTTTCTTGCCGTTTAGCTAACAAAAAAGAAAAATTTTCACAAATAGATGCTATAATAAATTTAATTATGCTCCATACAATAGTTTATATATTTACGGGTTATATCCATAGTTTAAACTGATTCGTTTGTGTAGTTTGTGGGTTTATAGTATTCGCAGTGAGTTTATATAATTCACGGGTATGTTTTGTATGATTAATCTATTTTTGTATAAACTTAAAATAACGAATTTATAACAAACGCAAACATCTAAGACTTAAATAGTTGTACAAATTATATAATAAAAATTTACATGAATTTGAAATAACGAATTTATAACAAAATGCAAGTATCTAAAATTTAAATAGCTATACAAATTATATCATACAAAATTGCAGTATACATAAGTTATACAAATTATACTATATAAATTTTGAATTATACAAACGTGCGAATTATACAAACCCGAAATCGACCCACGTAATAATCACTGAATATTGGTTGTATATGGTAATCAACTAAAACTATAATTATGATGACTAATTAACTAGTATATATTTGATTAACCACGTGATTTCTCCAATAAAATATACTTACCTTTTCTTTTCTAGTTGGGCCGGATTTAAAGGGGTAAAATACTGAATAACATAATTTTTAGGATAAATGATAGAAATTTCACCTTTAAATTCTTTGATTACCATTATCCCCTATTAGTTTTACACATTTCTAAAATCCTTCATTTTCACATATCAGATTAATGTATCAGCGCATCAAATTAATGTATCTCGAGCATTAAATTAATGTATCTCGCGCATCAGATCAATGTATCTTGCGCATCAGATTAGGATATCATGTATAAAATGTACATCATATTAGTGTATCATGTATAAAATGTAATGTATCTTACTTAACGATTATTGTATCTAGCGCATCAGATTAATGTATCAGCGCTTGTATTAGTATATTAGTTTGAAATTCTTTTATAATTATGAACTTACAAAGGATAAATAATAATTTTATTTTAAAAGTATGTGATTTCTGTCCTTTGCCCTAATTTTTATAAAGTTAGAAAAAAGAGATTTTAAGTTAAATTAAGGGAAAGGCACCCAAAGTACTTTTTGAACTAAAGTTGGATTTTCATGTACATACTTTTTGGTGGAGTTCTATTATATTCTTGAATATTTTCGAATAAAATAAATACCCATCAACTAATTTTTAATTAATACTTGATAACTAACTACATTTAGTTAGTTATTATGGAAGAAATATTGAAATTTATGTTTGATTATTAGTATTTTATATAGGGAAAATTATATATAATGATAAATTAATATTAAATAAAATGTTATAATTATATTTTGATTTAATTGCGTCGTTTAGCAAATTGTTTGTCAGTCATCTCTTTTCCTCAAACTCTCGTTCGCCACTCTCCCTTTCTCGCTCGATCTTTCGCTCGTTCCCTCTCACTTTTATACAAAAACAAATGTATAAAATGCGTTTGTGTTTGTGTAAAGCGAAAAAAATTGCATATATACATATATTTTCGTTACCCTCTCTCTTCTCTCCCAAATCTCGTTTGCAACCCTCACCTCTGTCGCTTATACAAACAGAAACGAAATGTATAAATTGCGTTTCTGTGTGTATAAAGCGAGAGAATAATTGTATATACACATGAAAAGACATATATCTTCGTCCTATACTTATAATTATACAATATAAATATTCCCCTACGCAATTTTCTTTTATCTTTCTCTCTTTCTCGTTTTATTCATACACAAAATATACAATTGATTTGTATATAAATGCTTTCTTTTGTATATGTATAGCGAATTATACAATTGATTTCTTTGTATATGTATAACGAATTATACATATTTATGTTTGCTATGGAGCGCAATTATGCAAACTTTGCTATAACATACAAATATAAATTTTGCATTTGCTATATGTGAAAGTTGCTCATTTACATAACCATTTAATAATAAAAATAATATCTAAAATAATACTCCAACTTTATCTTGATTTGATAAAAATGAACAAATTAAAAAAATAATTTTTTTAAACATTTGAAATTGGTGAAAGTAGGGTAGAGGATGGACATGGGATATGGGGTCATAAACACCGACTTTTTAGAATGTTCTTTTTCCTCGTACAACCCCACATTCTTAACTTATGAATACAGTGTATCGCCGAATGCTGATTACTAGGTAAATCGCCCACTATATATAGCACCTATCGGACGGGGAAACTTTATTGAATTGAGTTCGATGTAGAAGGTTCAAGCAAGGAATGTGGATTGAGTCCTAGTTCTGGAGAAAAAGGGGGCCTTTTTCATCTTTCCTACGATCAAATTCTTCATATTCGAAGCGCAGGAAGGATCTGACTAGAAAGTCGTCTTGCTGATGCGATAGTCCTCTGGGTATGGCCACATTCGTCTCGACAATAGGATAGGAACGTAATTAATATATCGAAATGTTGAGTGATATATTTAAAATTTAGATATTATATATCGTGACATGATATATCAAATATAAGGGGATGTATTCAATTTCACCAAATTTAATTTTTTTTATAAATTAAAAATAAAATATAAATAACTTTTAACTGTATGAAATTCGTAAGAAATTGCCATAATAACATTTCTTCAATAAAGTCTATTACTTTCTTTTTTAAATTATATTGTATACTTATGCTTTTATCCTCTTAAAAAGTAGTTAGTTAAATACAAAGAAAAAAATGTATATATTTCGATCGAGCTTATAAAAATTAGTTTGATCCAAATACGTTTATATATCAACTTTGTGCCAGCTAAGATACATGATACATTTTAATTTTTCTTAAATTTAATCTTGTTCATATTAAAGATTAAATTCAAATATTTAATAAGAATGAGATTAAATTTAAAATGTTTAAATGAAAAGCTCAGAAAAACCATATTGTTGTACATGAAACAATTATAAAATACTTCATAAAATGAGCGAAGTAACATAAATATAGCCAGAAGGTCGAAACATCCAAAATGTATATACGAACTCAATTATAATTCTAAATTCAAGTATATAAAAGTCGATAGAGCACATTTTTATTAATAATAGTCTTTTTAATGAGCAAAAAGAGATCGATTAAACAAGATAAAATAGTCAAATAATTTTTAATTTATTACTAATTTTTCAATCGACACATATATTTTTTACAAAAATCCTATCATATATCTTCCTAAACTATTTCGAAATAAAATTAATTTCACCGCAAAAATGTTACATCGAATATGAAATTTCAAACACAACATTTAACATATGTATTTTCTATTTTAAATTTGTTTTTTTACTTTCTTTTATTTCTTCTTCTTTTCGTCACCCTCCATTATTTTTTCACCATTTAAAAGATATCAATCTTCTTCTAATGATAGCTAAATAAACATCGAAAAATAAAGGTCAATTAACATCTAAGTTCAGAAAATAAAAAAGAAGAGATTTATATGACAGTAATAAACAACTTATATTCAGTTACATAAGATATAAATACATAAGATTTTAATTCCACTCGAACAATCGATTGCAAGGAACCATTCACCTTCAAGATACTTTCTCCAATCTATATGAAAATTCCAAAACAAAACACATATAAAAAGTAAACTAAAAACAATATATAAAACACAAATAAACACAAAAATTTGAAAAAAAAGGCCAAAAATTTATGATTTAAACAAAAATTATGTCCAAAGTCGTCAAATATGAAATTTCATTACCAAGTCGACTCGAGTTACTCTATTGCATTTTGTAGGATGTATCAGCAAATCAGTATAAAATCATTTGCATATTTATATATATAAAAGTATTTTTAAACTATTGATCTCAAAATAGCAATTAGTGTTGTATATAATATTTTAATTATGAATGACCATAATTTTAGATATCATTTCCAATGAATAGTAATACTAATACTAATACCATACTTTCATCCACAACCTCATATTCTTTCGCGTCTTCTCAAGGAATAATATTATATTTATGACACATTCGGATGTTCCTTAATGTAATTCTATAACCAGATAAATATGCATGAAATAAAGAAAAATAAATATGCTTGAAATAAAGAAAGTTATCGTATATTATTCTTTTAATTTTATATTATTTATATTGAAAGAACCCTTTTGAAATCTTAAATTTTACCTAATTCTTCTATGATGAAACTTGAGGGGGCAAATATTCAACTCACACAAGTAGAAATAGTGCAATAATCGTAGAAGCAAAACCGACAAATTGAGTCATCCAAAGAACCAAGGTGAAACCAGCGCCTAGCACCCATAGGAGCAAAGCTTATTTTCCTTTCAGGGTAAAGTGATGCACAAAAAAGGGTTGGTACGTCAAAGGTCTAGTTTTTTCGCGAACGAAGTTCAGAATCAATAAGGGTTCGTAGAATGAAAGGAGTGTATAACTAAAATTTTATTCCACTTTATTATTCGTACTGAGAGAGAGATAGAATGAAGTTCTTTGCGAAGTTCAACTAGTCCATCACTATTTTTCAATTTTTTAAAAATAGAAAATAACGAATGTCTGTCATTTTTTATAATTATTTTTTTACCAAAATTGAGAGATCTCATCAATTTATGAAGTGCAAAATTAAAATGATGAAAATATTATCTTAAACATTAATCAAAACCGTAATATAAAACTCTCCACACACCTAATAAAATGTTTTACAATAATAAATTTGAATGCTCATTTATGACTATTCCTTTCCCCAATTATTAATTGAGCTACATCAACAATATTATTTCGTAATCAATACATTAAAACATTTACCCTTTTAAATTCAAAGAAGTTAATAAACATTAGAACATAGGAAGAGATACATATATTATAAACAGTCTTCTAAATTCGAAGAACTTAAACATTATAACATATAATAGTATTTAGAAACACATGCACAACACGTATCCAAAACTAGTATATTAAAACAAAGTATAAAATACATAGTTCCTTCAAGTTGTAGGCCATGGAAATACATAAGAAAATCAAGGTGTCGAAAGATCGACTCAGTGATTTGCCATAGTCAGATCTTAATGTATTTTCTCTCATCAATATTTACCGATCAAATTGTATATTATGAAACAATACGTAATTACCATTCAAATAGAGTGTAAAGTTGCTAATGTTGAAGAATTAACAATTGGATTTGTCTCTTGTTGATACAAGAGTTGTTGGAATATATGCACCCACCAATCAGTCAAGGACCAGGTTCCTTGACTTAGCAAGAACAGTAACTAAAAGTTGCGTTCATTTGTTTAGATGGGACCAGGTCCTCAATACAGTTGTGTGTTGAATAATACCAAGAGATTGGAGAAAAAAACTAAAGGCATTGTTAAAGATTTTGATGTTGGAATTGAATTGTGTTTTGACCATGCATTCAAAATTTACAAAAACCGAATATGCTTCAGATTTGCGTTTTAAGGGATAAAGCCATGTAAATTTACTATAATCATCAACAAAACAGATATAGTAACGAAAACCATTAAAGGAGGAGATGGAGGTTGGACCCCACACATCAGAATGTATTAATTCAAATGGCGCTGTGGCCTTAGTATTAGATAACATAAACGGTAAACGACTCAATTTGGCTACATAGCATGACTCACAATGATCCTTAGTGGAAAACGAAAAACCTAAGACAGACATAATGGACTTAGTAACTTCGGCACATGGATGACCAAGTCTGCGGTGCTAGGTAGAAGAACGAATGGCTTGATGAGCAACTGATGAAGATGAGATTGACGCAGATAGCTTGGAAGGAAGAGTGTATAGACCTTGCTCACAACGGCCCTTGTACCGGATCTGTTTGGTTAAATTGTCCACTATCTGAAAATTATGGGTATTGAAAAAAGGAGTGCAGTTGTTTTCTCTGGTAAACAGATAGACAGACAGAAGATTGGATGTTTGGGATGGGACGCGATGTAGCGTGGACAATGAGGAAGTACCTGTGGGGGTGTAAACATAGCCAGAACCTATATTGGAGATGGGTAAAAATTGACCGTTACCTACAGTGATTGTGTCGGCGCCAGAATAGGAAGTCGGATTATGGAGTTGAGAGTAACCAGGCGTCACGTGAGAATTTGCAGGGGGTGTAAACATAGCCAGAACCTGTATTGGAGATGGGCAAAGATTGGCCGTTACCTACAGTGATTGTGTCGGCGCCAGAATAGGAAGTCAGATTATGGAGTTGAGAGTAACCAGGCGTCACGTGAGAATTTGCACCAGTATCCAGATATAAATCACTTGAAGAGTTGCTTGTAGATGCATGCATCGCACGATTTCCGCCGATTGGGGCAGAAACAGACTACTCGTCATAGCGATACCAACATACACGAGCCGCGTGGCCGCGCTTTTCACAGATTTGACACACATGCAGGTCACGACTTAAAAAAACTGCCGCCACCGCGTCTGCTGTCCTGGTCAGGTCTGCTGCGGCCAGAACTGCTGCTTTGGCCGAGTGACTGCTGCCATCCTCTGCCTCCACCGCGGTGTGCACCGCGTCTGCCTGGACATCCGCCACCACGCTGTCCAGCCGCGTAAAGGGCAGTGTGGGTTGCCTGAGCTGTCGAGTCAGCGATGGCCAATTTGGATTCCATGGCAAGATTTAATTCTTCTGCATTCAACCAGCTCGATATTTGATTGAGTGTGAGTGGGCCATCGTGATAGCGAATGTGTTGTTTTAGAGAAGAAAATTCGGTAGGCAGGCCCCGAACAACAGCATTGATGACATCTCGTTCGGGAACAACTTCATTGAGGACATTAAGATCAGTGACAATCGAGGCTGCTTCGTCCAGATGTTGGACCATGGTGCGAGTGCCCTTGCGGAGGGTGTGAAGACGGTCACGCAACTGAAAAACATGGGCTGTTGATAAGGAGTTAAAGCGGGTAGCAAGAGAATTCCAGAGAGCCCCAGAAGTAGTAAAACCACAAGCATACTTCTGAATTTGCGGGATAATCACAGCGAGAAGACAGGCATGAATTTGAGCATTGATAAGAGGCCACGACACATGGGCGGGATTTGGTTCCGTCGAGGTCTTACCATCTTTGTCCGTGACGGTGAAATTGATTTGCGGCACTATTCCGGTACCGTCGACCCAACTAAGAAGAAGATTTGCGGAAAGCGTCGTCTTGACGCTATTTGACCAAGCTGGATAATTATGATCGGTTAATTTTTCTGGGATGAGATTGTGAAGATTGCGAAGAAGAAATTTCACGCCGGAGGGAAGAGTGACAAGGCGACTGCCATTGTTGAAGAGGGGAAGCAGACGGAATTTTTTATTGATCGACAGGAGGACGAAAAAGAAGAAGGTTTAGGTTTTTTTTTTTAGGTTTCGGAAGAGTTTAACCCTTGCTATGATACCATGATATAATAATGAGTCTTATTGATAAAGAGGTGTACATCCAGTCTATAGAGAGAAAACATGAATAAATAATTACACATGAGTCACATAATTATTATTAATTATAGTTACTCCTATTACAGAGTCTGGTTCATTCATTCACACGTACTCCATTTCATTTCATTCATAGACTAGTGTAAACACCAGCTATACCTAGGATGTAGTTTAAGACTTTCATTAGGTTCTTTGTGCAATGACCAAGAATGACCTAATGTCATTACTTGAATCTAACTCACCTTTTGATTATCATATCCTAACACCTTTGATATCATTCATTTCATTATGTGCATCATTTGAGGCTGTCCTCATTCTTTCATTGGGAACTTTAACTTTAATCGACATAGATCATGTGAGCATCATGAAATCCAGTGTCTCCCCCACACTGAAAAGAGGTGGAATCACCGGCCAAAGGTACCCAGAACATGCTAGCGTACATGAGAATTTAACCCCGCCAAATCCCTATATTGACTGTATAGGTTTGAAGACTAGGAGATATAAGGATACCCATACCCGGCAAGCCGGACAGTCTCATCTCATGAGAGTTACGTGAACCTCCGCCCTTCCCAAAAAAAGGCATCACCTCTCATAGCTAATCTACCGGTGCTTAGTATAAAGTTCCATTTTGTTCATCTCATACATCATGGAAGCTGGATTGCAGTATGAGGACATCATAGCTCATTAGATGATTACTCATCTCATCATTAGTATTAAGTGTGTTAATCTCAATAATTTCATAAGAGTGTTCATAGAGATCGATCTCTTCATTAAATTTACACTCTCATAGGTGAGTACATTTTGGTAACATTTACTTAGGCTCATTTGAGATTGCTCTCATCTTTTACTTTAGCCTCATATCATGTTGTCACTATATTCATTAACATTAGCACATTTGCTCTTCTTCATATTCGGGTGCCCTACATGGATGGACCCAACCTTTCCTAGCTCAACTAACTCACCAAGTTGTTTGGCTTGGCTGTTGCAAGGGTTCAGAGGTCTAGTTTTACGCGCATCAATCTGTGTGAACCCGGTCTAATCGTAGGCATTCTAGATAAATTAAGCATTACTTAGCATAGTCATTTTAGGCTTGTTACATTATCCCCGCCCCCCCACATAGGAACATTTGTCCCCGAATGACATTACACATCATTTTAAAATAAAGAGGGTGATTTTTGAAAATATTTTAAGATATTTGAGACTTTGCTCTTTGTGAATTTCTGTTTCACACTTACACTGGATAATGTATATTATGAGATTGAGGAACTTCATTCTCAATCCTAATTAACTTGAGGCACCTCACAACTCATGAAACACAAAAATCATGTCCACGATATACAAAACCAGCAACATGACATGCAAACATGGATTCATTTTAACTCACATAGTACAATTATTACACATACGATTTTGGACTTACAACACCAAGTCGACTATTGTACTAAAACTTAGAGTTTCTTAAACAAAATCAGCTTTAGGAGGAGTATATCTAACCCCTTAGATAACATCTTGTTGGCCTTAAGATTTGAAATTATATGTCTTTGTTGGATTGGTCCACGCCCTGCCCATTTATACCCTATCTCATTTTGCAACTGAAATCTCACTACCCTGGTTAAATAGTCTATGGTAGCATAGCACTTATCGAGAAAATCCATACCTAAGTTATTTAATGCTTTTTATTGGCGAATATTTTATTTACATATTGGTAGGTTGGTGCACATCCTTGAAACCTTCTAGCAGCTTCACAATAATAGACTCAGGAGCTTCTTCCTAAACTAGACTCATTAAAGAATACAACATAGATAAACACATAAGTCAGCAACCAACATGATGAATCCAACATATTAACTTCATACTAGTGCATAAAACAATCCACATGAAAAACTACTTTAGGCTACTCACCCGAGACATCAGCAGAAAAGTCTTCCCTTACACCCCTAGACTTGAGTGCGAAGAATCGTTGCCTCCTTGGATCCTCTTCACTTGGACCATTCGACTGAACTTTATCCTTTTATTTTTCTCAACCTGTCATGTACGGACAATCCTTCATCTTGTGACCTAGTTTGCTACAACTGTAACAATCGTTAGAGCCCCTCCTACACTCTCCTCTATGAAGTTTGCCACACTTCCTACAAAGTGGCCTCTCCTGAGGTGTATCTATTTCACTGTTTCTCTTAACTCTAGGCTCGAAATCCCTATCATAGCGACCCTTGAATGAGCTTGACTCCCCATGGTGGGAGAGTTCCTTATTAAACCTAGGCTTATCACTCACCCTATTTTACGTGAATGTTCATTCCATCATATGCCAATGCACTTAGCCATTTAGTGTGTTTCATGCTCTTACTTAACCCTTCTAGGTTTTCTTCATTTCACTGTTCATTTCATCACATACATCTTGGATTCACTTATTTTTAAACGTATGCTAGACTTATGAGTTTATACATACAAGCCATGAGGCTTCATTCATAGTTTGTCTAAGTGATTCATGTTTACCCATGATTATGTGGTACAATACTTATGCATCTTGTAGATATGCCAAGATATCTATTTTGATCTTTAGATGCAGCATTCATTGATCATTTAGTGACGTATGACTTATTTATAAATACGGAATATGGCAAGGGAACCCGATTTCAAATCCCTTGGACAACATTTAGTTTTTCTCTTAATTTTGATTTATGTTTCGGTTTGGGGATCTGAGTTCGAATCCCTTTATTTTTTTTCTATTTTAGTTACTCCACTCGGACGAGGGGTTGTGGGTTCGAATCTCACTCCCCTCACTTTCATTATTTTTGATTTATTTTTTTCTCCTCACGTGACCGAAAGGTCGTGGGATCGAACCCCCACAGCTCTCATCTTTTCCTTTCTTTTATTTTTCCTTGGTTACACGTTAAGCCGAGAGGTGGTGGGTTCGAATCCCACTCCCCTCTTTTTCTTTATTTTTTTTATTTTTAAGTCTAAGAGAATCAGCCTAAGTACCCAATTTCGATCCCCCTTAACCCCATTTCTTTATTTGCATTTTTTTTGTAACTTAGCAAAGGGGAGGTCGCGGGTTCTAATACTGCTGACCTCACTGATTTTTCTTTCATTTTACATAGTACGTGGTGCACCTTTTCTTGAGTGAAACCTCATCATCCATTGCTGGAAATTCAATTAAGTTTATTAGCCTTCACTTAACAACATTCATACATTCGTTTTGAGGTACTTTCACGATTCGTTTAACACATTCTTAGGTGTAGATTCATTGTTGTTTTAGCTAAAACTTTCCACTTAAAATCAGCCACATTCACTTCATATGAACATCACGAATTACACATCTTATGCACGTTAATTTCAACCATCAAACTAGACATTTCAAGGCTTCAAAATCGAGAACAACAACATACGGTTTACACATTGCACAACATCATTTTCGGTTGACATCATTGAACATGCTTGCAATTCCAAATACTAAATCATGAACACAATATCACAAAAATCATACTTCACACTTAACTACCAGCAACATGATTTCCAACCTAATTCAGATTGAAATCAGAAGGAGACTAGGGACAAGGAGTTTGACAATAGAGGGAAAAACCCTAGTTTCAAAGCGTTGAATTCGTCAAACGGAATTTCTCTTGGAGAAAGGAGTCCAGGAGAGAAACCCATACCTTAATTGATGTTCAAACGTTGAAGTTGCTGCCCAAACCTTCCTCCAAAACCACGTCCAACTCACCTAAAGTTTCACCACCAACTTGACGGAAATTTCCCTTGCCTCAACGTTTTTGGTTGCTTTGTTTTTCTTAAAATTTCATTTGAATTCTTCAAGTGTGAAGAGCCCTTGATATTACTTCTGTTCTTTACTGTTTTTGGCAGAACCAACGTGAGGGAGAGAATGATGATCGTGAGAGAGATCGTGAGAGAGAGTGTAGTGAAATAATAGGAGTTTTAGTTTGGGAATTAGTCAAACTTGGACTCCTTATTAATTTGAATAAAAACCTGATTTAATTAGCTTAGTGAAAGGACCATTTTGCCCTTAAAATTTTAGATTTTAAATAATAAATAATTCACCTCAAGTATTTATCATATTCATTTTTGTAAGGTTGTTACAGTCATACAACCTTTATAGGAAATAATTATTTCATTCTTTTGTCCTTCAATAGTTCATAATTTAACATACCACGATATTTGTGTAGTACTTTAAGTAAATGACTAAATGACGATTTATGTCAAAATTCAATCTCTCAAATTTTTCATAGAGGTGAGATGTGATATTTATCCAACTATACATGAATATGTTCTCATCCATAATAACACAAGTCACATTTTCTTTAAGAAATGAATCATAACCATTTGAACTCATTGTCATGTTTTCACATTTATCAAATTTATGTGATTGACTTAAATCACTTCAAGAGGTCAAATATATCAAATGTACTATCACTTTGTATTCCTTTAATTTGATGGAGGATTTACTAAACTTTTCAAATTGAATTGCACCAATAATAATGTGACCAATAACTTTTTATACCATTTTAATGGATAAAAATTACCTTCACATATTGAAGAATCATCCATATTGTGTTTCCAGTTATAATAGGGGGGAAAGATCTTTTGCATATGTATTAAGTTTATCAACTTTTTGGAAAATGATAAAAAGAAAGATAGACTAAAATAGAAAAAAAAGTTAATAGTGAATCAAAATTAATTTATCTATAAATCAGGAAAGATAAAAATAATAATATGTGATTTTTTTCGTATGTTTTAATGTTACATGTGACATGTATTTAGTGAATTTAATTGAGATACACAAAAGCTAATCAAAACACCACTTTTGCAATTTTGCTTCTTATTTAGGACATTTTTCTTCTCTTTTTAAATTTCTTTACTCCCTCCTAATTTTTACGGAGTTTTGTACACAGAAATCGAGGATATCATCGTTGGGTAAACCGCCATTACCAAAACTGCAATTGAAGATTCTGTATACAAGAAAATGATGGCGGCGGCCGGAGGAGGAGATCGGCTGACTGATCTGCCGGAGGAGATTCTACTCCACATCCTCTCTATGTTACCTAACAGTAGACAAGTTGTTCAAATGAGCGTATTATCATCGCAATGGCGATTTCTTTGGAAATCCGTTCAAGCATCACTCTATTACAACTCAGAAGTTTATCTTAAACCTTACAAAAAAGAAAATATTCTGGATTACGCAGCTTCTGTTAATAGAGAGCTTCATCATTGGAGATTTTGCGATAAAATCAAATCATTTAGGGTTTTTCCTAATAGTTACGAGGACTTTATTGCTCATGATGTTGATTTGTGGGTGCACTTTGCTTTTATTATTGGTAAGGTTGAAGAGTTCACGTTGAAATTTTGTTATTTTAAGTCTCTAGGTTTTGCGTATAATTTTCCTGAATACGCGTATACGAATACGGTTTTGAGGAATTTGGTGTTAGGATATTGCTGGTTGAGACCTTCTGGTAATGTGAAATGGAGCAATTTGGTTTCTCTTTCGATTGGGGATGCGGTTATGACAGAGGGTGTAATGGAAAAAGTATTATCAGGTTGTCCTAATTTGGAGTGCTTGGAATTAGATAAAGTTGTTGGTATTCGTTGTCTGGATATCACCTCTGCGAAGCTGACAAAATTGATTGTAACGATTTATGAAACTGATTATGATGAAGATCATTGCCTCGAAATTCATGCCCCACATATTCGACATTTAGAACTTTTGGGGTTGTGTTACGATAAGATACACTTTCAGCTGAGAAATGTGGCTTCACTTGTCACTGCACTCATTTCTGTAGAAGTTTATTTCGCCGACCTTGAAGAGAATTTGGAGAAGGAGTGTAAATATTTGCAGGAACTTCTTCACCACGTTGCTAACGTCAAGAATCTTGAATTGGGTCCCTGGTGCATAGAGGTTTGTTCTTTGCTATTGAATTCATCAGTTTAGTAACATTAACAATATCACTACTTATGACTATGTTTGTAAGTACTAAAGAATAACATTCTCATGGCCAATTTTGTTGGACAGTGGTAAGTGATTGATACAAGGCCTATTGAACAAAAAAAATACTCTATTTATGACGGAAATTGTGATAATTAAGAGTTTACTATAGGATAGATAATATTTAAAAGTGGGTTGAGCACTATGACGTTCAATTCCTAACCAATAATTTTTTTGAGTGATTCTTCCCCTCTGTTATAGCCTTGGTTGGCAAAGTTATCTAGTACTTGTCGTGGCAAGTATCATGTGGAATTAATTGAGGTGCACACTGCACACAAACTGGCCCAAATACCACTTTTATCAAACAAAGTCATGCGGATGTGTTTTTCCAAATATTAACATACTTAGTATAATCCCACTACTTGTGGTCTAGGAAGGGGGTGTGGCGTACGCAAACCTTACCCCTACGTTTGTGAATTTTCTCCAAGTGTTTAAAAATCAATCCGTAGATTTCCAAGCCAACCTTGAATACTCTGATGTGGCTTGTGCCTTGTGGCAAAACAGTCCTATAGTTGAAGTTGTTTTTTCGAATTATTGAACAATTTTCATGTCATTTATTAAGTATGTTGCATTTCCTAGTTTTTGACGTATTTTGCTTTATCTTTTTGGTTCATAAGTGCCTGTCCATGCTGGAGTTTAAAGGGTGGCCTGTTCCACCATCAAGCTGGAAATTCTTAAAACTTAACGCAGCCTTAGAACCGTACGACTATCCTGGAGTTTGCAGCTTTTTATTGAGTTCATCAGGTCTTGAGACATTGGTCATTGACTGGTGCCATCCTAAACCAAAAGTAATTTTCTTTTAGACCTTTATTTTTGTTACTTAGTGTAATTAATATAAAACAATTGGTGAAAGATGATATATGTTTAGTGCTTCAGGAAAAAAAAATCATTATACTTTCATAGACAGCTTATCCTCTTTCGAAAAGGGGATTTGGCAGCTTATCCTCTTTCGAAAAGGAGATTTGGCTAAATGTATCACCTTTTTAATTCATCAGCAATCAACTTCTTTGCTTTCTACTTAGATGAGAATAACTGGTTAATATATCGGATTTTTTTCTGCAGAAATTGCTGTCGATGTACTCAAATGAGGATGAACGACGGAGGAGATTTGAAACAAATAGTTTTAACTGTTCATTGCCACATCTAAAGTTCTTCAAGTTCATTAACTTTCGTGGAAAACCAAGTGAAAAAAAGTTTGTCCATCCATTGATCAAATGCTTGTGCAAGAATGCGACAGCACTGAAGAAGTCTGTCATTGCTTGCAATTTCAGAAGGAGAGATGTGTTTTGGAATTTTGTTGTCAGGAGGTCTGCAAGCTTCAGTTATCTTTCCTTGTTGATAATCTTACGCCATTCTCTTTTGTTGTGATCGCGACGTACATAACAACCTTTTACTTTTGGTTTGAAACTGGTTTACAGTTGATAGATGAGGTTTGGATTCTACTTATTAGTATTCAATACAAAATAGTTGATTGTAGATTTTTCATGTCTAAGCACAATGTTTTTTTTTATTTGATAATCATGTAAGAAAGCTTGATCTAAGGTTGAATGTCATTTTGCAGAAATTGTATTTCTTTCAACATGTGTTATCTATTTTAGGAAATTTGAGGACCTGCCACTTGAAGAAAATCATGCATTGGCTAACTGTTGATTACTATATAGTTTTAGGCAAAAATTACCATCAATTGTGAATACTTATATGAGATGGTTTACTTGAAAATTGTGCATATGTCTACATGTCTTCATCAGATGTTCCTTCAACAGATCATTCTTTCTTTTATTTCAGCTTGCAAATGTGCAATGTTCCATATTATTCAGAGCAAAGACATTGGTTCTTGGGAACCCTTTGATCCTGGGGATTGAAAGCTCTGGAACAAGCATCATCAGGTATTGCCTTTTTGGATCTGTCTGACTTATTTATTGCATGTCACCTGTTTGTTCTACATTAACTATTCTATAGGTGAAGTCAAAGCTTCTCTAAGAAATTTTATATCCACAAACATTTGGAATTGCCTGTTGCATGTCCGTTTTGATGCTTTTCTGCCCGACAGATCCACTTAATAGCTCCACAACAGACCTTAGCATGACCTGTTTGATGCTTAATGTTTTTCATGTGTAAGAGAAAATTCCATAGCTGGATGTTGATTCCTTATCACACAATGCAAAAGAAGATGGTTATATATTGCTCTCTGATTCCTCACACAAAGAAGATCATTTGTTTATCGAGTCTTGTTCATTTGTTTAAGTGAATAGAAACTGCTTCCATAGACACGTTTGTTTGCATCATATTGAATCTGGCTCTTCTTTTGACTATTCGAAATTTGAACTTTGATGTGATGTTTCTCTGTTGAATGAACTTGTCGACTATTATTTCGTTATTTTCTTCCAATCGAACATCATTGTTGAGAAGAACTAATACTTCGGACCAAAAAGTAAAATCTGTTATCCAGTGTGCAACACGAGCCTGATGTCTTCCTAACTGAACCCTCTTACTCCCTTTCTTGAAAGGTACAAGTCCACTTTCTGTTGTTAAAAGGGGATAATTAAAGTATAGTTTACTCATCTTAATAGTTTACTCGTGCCGGCGTGACAGACTAGTCTCATTTCCTGACAGGTAGCAGCTAATTAGAGCAAATGCCAATGGAATGAATGAAGGATGCTAGTTTTTGTATGGCCCTGATGCATGTCAAACGACACTCTGAAAGCTATTTTTGTGGCAAGAGACTGTACAACTGATGATTAGCTCTTCTCTTTATATCCGTTATGAGCAAATTAGTTTAGACATGTTGATATTTGTAGAAAAATGGAAGCATAGATATCATTGTTGAGAAGAAATAAAGTAAAAATCTGTTATCCAGAGTGCAACATAAGCTGTGGATGTCATCCTAACCGAAGCCTCTTCAAGTCCACATTTTGAATGATTGTTTCTTTGAATTTTGTCTATGGTTAATAACTAGATAAGTGAATCAAATTGAACTGAAACTGATAACAATCAAACTGATAAATATATATTATATTTATTTGGTTTGTTTATGATAATTTTAAAATCGATTAAGTTGGTTTAATTTTGAACAATAACCGATTCAAACCGACACGTTAAATCCCCTGTTACAAATATATATCATTGCACTTTCACTTACACCTATTGTAAATGGCTTGTCTCACCTTTATCTTCTCTTGAATCCTCAAATAATTTTTTTGTTAGATAGAGAATTTTTTTGATAATTGACAAATAGAGAAACTTGCACCGACATGTTCCTTTCAGGCCGAATTTAACTTGTATAAAGAGAACGTCAAATCATGCGAATTCAAAATTATAAAACGGTGTAAGGGTTGCTTTTTCGACAAGAAACCAGTGCAAAAAGGTTTTCTTCCATAAAAAAATCCTTCAAGAAGAGGAAGTGTGTATAAAATCAGTTTACAAGATTTTCCAAATTCCACACGGAAAAGGGAACAGAGAGGAACTAGGAAAACATGTCGAAGCATAGTTGGAGGGAGTTCATATTTGAGTAATTTTTGACTACGAAATGCAGCCAACGTAAGGAAACAAGAATTGAAAAAACTAATTCACAGGCTTATGTTTTTATAATTCTCGAGTCAAGTTTGCTTGTATTGAATTTTTATCGAGTGGTATCTTTAATTCTTTCTAGATCCAGTGAAGTATATACTGGAGTACGAATAGATTCTTCAAATTGGGACGACTTAAAGATTTGGGAACATAAACCTTGGCGGGGTTGTGTTGGAGTTTAGGAATTAGAGTTAGTTCCTAATATTGACGAGTTGTAATCCAAATTCAATAGTTTTGAGACCATTTTTGAATATTTACAAAATATACATAAGTATCTAAAACATATATATTATTTGAAAAAGATTATAAAAAAAGGGACAAAACTATTTGAAAATAACTTGCAAACTATTTTTGATTTTTTATAAAACTAATTATTTTAAATGTCCAAAATCGAAAAAGCTCGATGATTAATTTTTATTGTGGAGGTTCAAAATTGGGTGTCAACAGGTGCTGTATCTGATAGTACCATGTCTAGGGAAGAAGAAAAATTGTTCCTCTTACTAACTCTATTGAATTAAAGATGAGGAGATTATGGAAAAAGATGGTTCCTCTTACTAATTCTCAATAGAAACGATCAATGAATCAAGTCAAGAAATATGTTCCTTCTAAGATTATCTCAAGTCAAAGTTGGTCAATCCGACTATCCATAGTAAATGAAATGATTATGAATTACCTTCCTCTGAATCTCTTAGGTAAGAAAACACTCTTGATGTTCGTACATTTAGAGTTGTGAACTTGGGGAAGTGGACAATGCTCTTAGGTAAGGTGATTACTGATTATGGGGGTCTATTGTTTCTCCAGAGGGCACAATTTTTATTGAACAAGTTCTTCAAAGTGATACAAAACGAGAAAAAAAAACTGAAGCTGAAGTCATATGTACTCACCAAAATGCCTTGAACCAGCTGCATATGAACTATGATCTTGAACATGTTGACCTACTAAAGAAAAATAAAACACAAAGCTTAAGACTGAGCTTGCATAGACCAAGGCTATCCTTGAAATTGAGAAGACTACTAATTTTGTTAATCCAATTTTTTTTGAGCTGTTGAAGGAGGATTTTTATTTACCCTCCCATGCCGAGTCTTTGTTATTGCCTAGCCTTTGAGTTTCCAATTTTTTTTCTCATCACAAGAGCTTGATTCTATCTTTAATTTTGATTATATTGTAGTGTATATACTTTTTAATTAATGCTAATTTTGGGTTTGAGCTTAAGGTTCATGTCTATCTCCTATGTTTGTGCAAATGCTTTGCTATAACGAACTAAGTTCTTGATTTCTAACTGTTTGTGTAGGTGATAGCCCAATGGCCTTAAGTGTCAAATTTGCTTCTCTTAGTGTGGTGTATGTCTTCACGGTGTTTTATGATGTCAAAGGGGGAAGTGCATGCATGGGTAATATTTATAACCCAATTTTTCTGACTTGATCCTCTAATGTATTTGCTTTGTATGTTGTTCTTTAAGAAACTAACATAACAAAAATTGATCTATTCACACAAGAAGCAATAGCTCGTCATTATCAAAAAGAGAGAATTTGTTAGATCGATTTTGTTTTTTGATAATTGATAAATAATGGAATAGATCTAAAGGAACTGACTGCGCCGACATATTCCTTTTAGACCTAATATGATCGAGATAAGAAGAACATCAACCACACGATTTAAAAGTTATAAATGGGTAAAAAGTTGCCTTTTCTACAAGAAACCATTGCAAAAAAGTTTTCTTCCAAAAAGAATTCCTTGAAGTAAGAGGAAGCAGCATGAAATTAGTTTACAAGAATTTCCAAATTCACACGGATGAAGAAGGAAAACATGTTGAACCAGAGTTGAAGTAGGAAAAGGAATTTTGGTCTATTTAGCCTATAAATAGAACAAGGGTCTTCCAACAAAACTTGTGCACCTAAACAGAGAATTACAAGTTAAATATAATCAAATAGAGGGAGTTTATATTTGACTGATTTCCGATTATGAAGTGCAGCCAACGCAAGGAAACAAGAATTTAAGAATAGGCTTATGTTTTATAGTTCCTAAGTCACGTTTGCTTATATTGTGTTTTTTCGAGTTGTATCTTTAATTATTTCTTGACGCGGTGAAGTCTAAATTGGAGTAGGAATAGAGTCTTCATGTTAGGGCGACATAAGGACTGGGAACATAAACCTTGGAGGGTTTGTGTTGGAGCTTAGGAATTAGAGTTAGTTCCTAAGATTGCAAGAGTTTTAATTTGAAGTCATAACTTGTAGTGCGGTCGACGATCTAGTTTGTTCTTGACGTCTCAGAATTAGATTTTATAATTCCTTAGGTTACATAGGTTTGTAATGTTTTGTTCAGGCTTAGCGTATAATGAAGTAGAGTTAAATCCTACATTGGTGCAGGTCGTGGTTTTTTTATCCTTTATGAGCGAGGAATTTTTGTGATAAAATATTGTGTCATTACTTTATTTACTTTACATAACGTTACTATTATAATTTGCAAAGGATATGCCTATTCATTAGGAAAATCTGGGGGTCAGTATTCCAACACTTTTGTCGCTTAATCTCGGGGCATAGAGTCCGTCGTTGTCTCAGTCGTGCTATCAGAAACTTTGGGGAAGTTAAAATGGGAGAGCACTAGTTTTGGGGTGGACTACTACATAGATGCTTTCACCAGTTATTCACTCCGCACTCGGATACTCAGTGTCTATCATGGGCACAATAACTGATATACTTATGTGCGTCTTTCTCGATCCTTTCAATGCAAAATCTCCCACGCCAGATATGGACCAAACGGTAGATCCTTAATTTACATGAATCAAGTGGTGGGTTTTTAAATCAACTATTAACAGAATAACACTTTTGACTATTTTATACTAAATTATTTGAAATGATATTCTATTCAATTTCACAACATTTAATAATATCATTTTATTTTTTCATTTATCTTTCTTATATGTTGTTACGAACCAATTTCAAAAACTAAAGGTTTCGAAGCCGATTTCGCAACTTTGACAATTTATGATTTTTTTGGAAAAATGTGTAATTTGGAAATCGCTACTTAATTTTTAGGGAAAAATTAAGAAAACCATTTAAAGGGTAAGTTTTGAAAAATAATATTTAACTAAGGAAACGATCGAGGTCGACATAGACCATCTACGTATCTCATTCTTGAGAATTTAGGTGGAATGTAGTTCAAGTACAAGGAAACATTAAAAAGAGATAAAGGGGTTAACGAAGCTGACATAGGCCGCCTATGTAGCTCATTCTTGATTATTCAGGTCTGATGTAGTTCATTATAGATAAAAGATGCTTACAAAGGAAATCAAAACCAAACAAACGATTACAAGGAAAACAAAGTGATAAAAGCGACTACAAGAAAATGAAACAACAAACACCAAATGGAAGACTAAATGTCAAAAATGCGACTTCCAGGAAACTTGCTTCTTCCTTGCAACTGGTTATACCAACATAATCTTTATGCTTGGGTAGTGGGTTGGTGTTCGCATTTGGTGGAGCTTGAGCAAGTTTTACCACCTCGTTGTCTATCAGATCTTGAATTTTGTGTCTGAGAGAGATACAATTTTTAGTATCATGTCTAACAACTCCTGAATGATAAACACAACGATTCTTTGGGTCATACAACTCGGCTGAATCAGTTTTGGCTTCCACTGGATGAAATATTCCTTTCTCTTTTGATCTTTCAAAAAGTTGAGTCTGTGTCTTGCACGATGGAGTGAAAACTCGGTTTGGATTTTCTCAAAATTTGAACGAGGTGCATTATTTCCAAGATTTTGCATTGGTCGTGGAGAATGAAATGTTGCTTGATTTTTGCAAACATAACATTGTAAATTAGGATATCCTGGAGGTGGTTTACGACTATATGAGGTAGTTCCCGTAGTCATTAACATCATGACTTCTTTCTCCTTTTAATTTACAAATGAACTATATTGATACCCCCTATTAGCAAGATGAGATGAGGTAAAACTCGTTAGTCTACCAGTCTTGAGATCGTCTTCAATCATTTCTCCAGCTTTGATAACTTCAGCAAATGTCTTCTCACTCACTGTCATCATTCGTTCATAGTAATTTGAATCTTGAGCTTGGATGAAATATGTGATAATTTCTGATTCCTCCATAGGTGGACGCACCCTAGCAACTTCTTCCCTTCTGGCATATTCTTGAAAGCATTCGTTTGACTTTGGTTTTATCTTGGTAATAGAGATTCTATCAGGAGAGATCTCAACATGAAACTTGTAATGATCCATAAAAGCATTCTCCAGATCATCCTAAGTATGCCATTTAGTCAAATCTTGCTTTGAATACCAATCCAAGGCCTTTCTAGTCAAACTTTGATTAAAAATCTTGATTCTTATCCCTCCGTTGTTTCCAATGCCAATCAATTTTCCATAATAAATTTTCAAATGGAAGAAAGGATTTCCTGATCCATTGAAGTTTTCAAACGTTGGAATCTTGTAAGTTGGTGGAAACTCAAATTGGGGAATGTGCACAATTTCTTCATATATGACACTGTGGCTACTATCAAACCCACATAGACCTCTCATAGAATCCTGTAAGATTTTCATATTCCTATTCATCATTTCAACATCAATTGATTTTGCATCATTCTCAAATTTAACATAGTGATTATCATCTTGACGGTGAAACTCCTAAGCCTTGATAATAGGTGGAGCCGTAACATGATTATACAATTGCGGAGGTATGATGTGTTACCGTTTGAGTTTTTGGAGGATAAAATGTGTACACAAGAGGAGTATCTTGATTTGAATGAGTGAATGAGATGCTTTGAGTTTATTGAAAGGTGGTAAATTGATTTCCTTGATTGAGCTCACTTGAAGTTGGAAATAAATGTGGCTCGGTCCCTTTTTGGCAAGCATCAGGTGGTAGGTTCAGAGAAGTATCTTGGTATTGAATTACTAGGAGATTTGATTCACCAATTTGTCGCTATAGAAGCGCAATGACTTCCATGGGTGATTCTTTTGCTACCAAGGCACTAGGATTGATCGTGACAGATGAAGTGGAGATCATTTCAGACGAAGCAACTTCGTTGATGGTGGAATCCATTTGAATGATTTATTTCTGTATTCCAAGTAAGAAAGGAAGATTCTGTAGAAATTTCCTTGACGTTACACCCTGTAAAATAAGGATGTTCTGCTAGCGGGTACTTTGGTGAGGTTAGAAAGTTTGACTACAAACACAAATCACTATCTCCTTCTAAAATAATTCAAACAATCATAGAGTTAGTCTATTAATCATAATAATCAACCAAAGTAACATATAAAGCAAATAACATTTGTTTTCCTTCATTCAAATTAGTCCAAAATTCAAAAATTAAAGGACTCCAAAAAGGTGGCCAAATGGGAAAAATTTGATCATTTTGTGAACTAAACCTTTAATGAAAGAAATATATTTGAATAGAGCAAACTATGTCATGTGAATGAAGGTTCAAATGTAAACTTTTTGGAAGGTTCAATTTAAAACCCTTTTGAGAAACAAAGACTTCTTAAAATTGACTTGAAACTAACAGAATATTAAGTAACGTCAGTAGGTAGGAGTGGAAAATAATTTTCAAAAAACAACGAGGTCATTGTGAATTAGAATGATGACCTGATAAGTATTTAATGCTTTATTGAACCTAGAACTTGAGTGATTTTGAATGTATTTTGATAATGGGGTTATAGAGCATTTCTGGAGGAATAAAAAATGAGATTTATGACAATTATGGTTTTGAGACTTTGGAATTGAATAATGGACCGGTCATGTTTAAAGCAAAAAAAAATGTATATAACACATAAATATTACAAAATTTGTAATATTTAGCATATAAACAACATAAAACGCGCCCTACATACATGTGACCTTTTAATCAAAAGGTAAGTCTAAAGTTTGAAGGATGTGTGTATCGTTTGTGAAACGTTCCATTGCCCCAAAAATATTTATACAAACTTTATGAATAAAACAAATGAGGGTGCATAATAGATGAGAGAGAAATAAATATCAGTCCCACGCAGTGGGGTACAATGGTAAACTAAACTAAGTTTCCTTATGAAATCTTCATTTCCAAACTTCTCGGTACTTTTAGATTTCTTTCGGATAGGGATGATCTTTCTTTGACTTCAACAAAGAAACTACCTATAAAATAAAAAACCAACCCCAAGGGACAATGGTACACACAAATCGACATACATATTTGTTTCTCTCCAATATACACAAAAGTGTACATGGTCGGAAAAGTAATATAGATTCTTTAAGAAACGAGTTATCGTTTCTAAGGGACTTATGATAAATTTATATTTAACACTTAGTTATACAACTAAAAATAATAATAACTATTTTAAGAGTTGATGATTGATTGTTAACTATGACCAGTTACAAACTAAATACACGTAACTAAATATGAATGACTTTGAGATGATATTTCGACCAAGTAAAAGACAATTCCAGGGCTGCAATATGTTTTGAATCTCATCTATCGAATTATTTGCTTAGAAATGATTTCAGTTGTCCAATTAATAGATTACAGGGTTGATAGTATGATTTGGGATACACACCTCACATCGCGCACCCCAATTAGATACTTAACATCATTGAGTGGAGATAAATAAACTAACTAGTGAGCATTTATATTTCATCATGTTTCATAACCAAACAAGGTGTACGCTTGGGCGTCACACATAAAATCTAATGTAACACCCTAGAAAAAAATTGAACTAAGACTTGAGCTGTTAATTGTAGTGAGTGATATTTCACCTAAGAATTAAAAATTTCTTAAATATTAAGTTCATTTCACTAGATTTAGCACCTTGAGTTTCAAAAATAATTAAATTGGAAATATCAAAATCTGAAATTTTGCAAGTTAAGTTAAGTATGAGTTTTGACTCAACTTCAAACGAGAATAACTCCTAAAACATCATGTGTTAGGTCTTCTACAATATACCATCAAAAATATCTTTGAATTATCTCTCCAACGCCCCCGAGTTTTCTATGTTTCGAGTTCGGATGAGTGAGCTATGACCTTTTGTAATTAGATTGTCCAATTAAGGAAAGTTAGCCGAAAATAGTGAGGGGGTATTTTAGTCCTTTCCTTACCAATCAGATTTAATTCGTTTTAAGTCATATTTTAGGGTTATAATACTTTTAGGTTCAGTTTTCTAATCCTAATATACGCTTAGGGTTTTTGTTAGAGTTAATTAAGTTTTGATGTAAGATTCTTCTTGCGTCAACTTTAACTGACCATATCTCCTAGAATATTTAGAGTTACACGAGTCATAACCTATCAAATTCAAGGTAATTGAATATACTTTACAAATCCATCAATTTCACATCAATCCAATTTTTTAGTAAAAAGTTATGAAAATTTTAGTAACCTATACAATGCTGTTACAAATTAGCCGATGGAAAAATATTAAAAAGAGTCGTTTTTGCATTTTAACTCCAAGAAAACCCTAAACGAGTTTCTTGACTATTTAAAGGTTCAAACAATCATATTTTCATCTTTACTAATGAAAATCATAATTCTTGGCCATAGATATTTCAAGAAACTAATTCAAGAATCTCAAGAAAGGTTTTCTTTATCATTTACCTTCAACCTACGGTTTGAAGGTTTCTATTCAAGTTCTTATCCAAGATTTTTCAAGAAACTTGTTGTTCCTATATAAAATCATTTAAAAACATAATCATAACCTTGAATTCATAATTCAAATTCAAGGTAGAGTTGAGAGTTAAGTTTTTGTGAATTCTTTCAAACACTCTAAGAAAGTCCTTTTGAGGAGTCTTGTACAACTTCTAGTAACTTGTTTCAAGACTCAAGCAAGTGAGTATAAGATTGAGGAATATGTAATCATGAGTCAAATATATCATTTATATCCTTCATATCATGAACCATAATTCTTGAATTCATAATTCACGTTCAAGAGAGAGTTAAGAGTAGAGCTCAAGAAAGTCTAAGTTTAATTGTGAATTCTTTGAGACCCATCGTTGTTTGAACTAAGTTTTGAGGAAGTAAATAAAAAAATGAAAACATTCATATACATGAGTTCCGCCTAGTTACTTAGATCTTCCAGTCGAGTTGTTCATGCCCATAACTTCCGCATGAATTCCATAAATTGAGTATCATTGAAAGGAGTAGTATCTCTAAGTTCTAAGTCTTGAGTATTGAGTTTCCTATTCCTTTTGAGATTATATTTCTAATCATGGGACTATTACATGTTACCCATGAAGTCCTTGAGTTGAATTATTCATGCCTATAATTCCGCATGAACCCTATAGGTCGAACAAAATCTTGAGTTAAGAAGTACCTTTTAGTTCTTGAGTTGAGTAGTTCATGCTCAAAATTCCGCATAAAACCTCCAAGTTAAAATAATGAAATCATCCACAAATATGAGATCATGAACCTTTAATCCATACTTCAATTCAAGGAAAGTTAAGAGTCAAGTCTAGAAGTTAAGAACAAGTCAAAGTAAAGTTTATAAAGTTTTCTAAAGTCTTTCATAAACGTTTTCACTTTGTTTTAAAGACTTAAAGTTCAAGTTAATTAAAGAGTAAAGAGTTGAAGATCTTCCTTTAAAGTAATATAAGGGAACTAAGTATTCCCTAAGAGTTGAGTTCATTTCTCAAAAGCTATAAGGGGACTAAGTATTACCTAAGAGTTTATAATTGTTTTCATATTTAAGTTAAAGAGGAAACTAAGATTTCCAAAAGAGTTTTGAGCAAGAAAAGGGAAAATTGATTCCAAGAGAGATTTTTATTGCTAAAAAGGGTTGAGCAAATTATCTCAACCCAGAGGAAGGAAGTTATTTTAAAAGCATGAGCTAAATTATATTATGTGAATAGTATTGAGCACGTATGTGGGGATGACAATTCATATTAACTCAAGTCTCCATGTAAGCCATGTAGCGATCATGGGTATTAATGGGTCATACTTTTTAGATGATCACGTAAGTTAAGATAGAGATCCACTAAGTTAAGTAATGTCCTATAAAGATGGCAAGGTATAGGATGGTCCTTGGCAGCATTTGGTAAAACGTTGTATCATCACTTAGGCTCGCATTGATGGTTGCCGGTTAGAGAAACTCCCACAATATTATTTACATGTTTCCTCAAGGGGTTCTACTTAGTATGAATTGAGGTATGAGACTTCATTCATGTATTGCACAAGTAGACTTTGAGAATCATGATATATCTTTTATGATATTATTATTTTGAGTTAACATCAGGTTTTTAAGACTTGATTCATGTATTGCACAAGTAGACTTTGAGAGGAATCATGATATATCTTTTATGATATTATTATTTTGAGTTAATATCATGTTTTTAAATAACTTTTTTTTACATTTCACTTTTTTTAAACTGCTTTGTATCGAAATGAGTTCACATAAGCATCAAGAGTTGAGTACCTTAGGTTGAGTATCTTGAGTTCATTTGTGCTTCATTGAGTCAAGTATCATATCTTTGAAGATGAGTGTCTAATATTTGAGTTGAATATCTAATGTTTGAGTTGGGTATCTTATTCTTGGTTTGAGTTGAGTTGAAAAGAGGCAAGTATATTTCCTTTTTATCAAGTTCAAGCCTATGTTTTATCCTTTAGAATTTCCCTTACATGCTCGCACATTCCACGTACTAAGTCATTTGACCTGCATCTTTTGATGATGCAGACACAAGTATTTAAGATCATTAACAAGAGCTTTGTTGATACATCCGAGAGTTTGAGTTAGCTATGGTGAACCTCCTTGTTTCCAAAGGATTTTATTTACTTTTCGGTTTCGTTAGGAGGTTGTGAGTCTTATCCCGACTTCCATCATTATCAATTAGAGGCTTCATTGATAGTCAGTGTAGTTGAAGAGTATGTAAATTTCAATTATTTTATTAAATGTTTTGAAGACTAAGGCCTCATTTATTTTAATTATGATTAAGAGGTCTCAATATGAATACACATTTAAATATTAAGATTTGCATTAATATTCAGGTGTTTTTATCTGAATACATATATGAATATTAAGATGTGGTATCTAAATCTGAACACTAAAAAGCTAGTGCTGTTTGTTTTCAATATCTGAATGTACATGTGAACTGATCATTATATTAATAAAATATTATAAAAAATTTCATTTCGACAAAATATATCACTTTTGATAAAAAAAAAAGTCTTGAAAGTTTTAATACTCATGATTTGGAGTACTATTTTTCATTCAAAAACCTTGATAAATAACAGTACACCAAAAATATTATTCTAACCAATTTTTTTGACACACGTCAATACAAGAAAATTACTAATATAAAAAAATATTTGAAAGGATTTATGAAAACTTACTAGTTCAAGAGGGAAAAAATGGTGTTTGATTGAGAAAAGAGAGAAAAATAGTTTTTAGTTATGAGATAAAAAGGCAAGCCCGATTATCTGATAACTTATTAAATGAGTTTGAATGTTGTTAAGAGTCTCCTACAGATTTGATTCGTTCAGACCTCTTCAGACACATTAAGAGGCTTTTTAAAAATGAAAAAAGGGCCTAAAATACCCTCGAAGTATTGGAAATGATACAAAATTACCCTCCATCCACCTATTGGCTCCAAAATACCCTTGTCATCCATCTTTGAGTTCAAATTTGACCACTTATTTAACGGTTTTAAATTTAAACAATTTAACTATTTTTAAAATACGTGACTCAACTTTTTGTTATAATTTAACTTATTAGTATAATTTATAAATCAAATTACTTCCCACCCATCACTAAACAAAAGTTTAAAAATAACATACTCGTTTTACTTTTTTCAAAAGCCATCACCAATTAGTCATGAACCTAGGGCGTGGGAGGGTTTGGCTGGAAAAATAACCTACTCTATTACTAGTAGGCCTTGAGCCCTGGGGCGGGGTGGGGGTTGGCTAGAAAAATAACTTACTCTATACAAGTTCGGCTAAAAAAATTTAAAAGTACTTTTTCAGAATTCTCAGTTTATCGTTAAAAGTCTTAAAGTATAATTTATAGGCCACATCTATATATATCTCTGATTTATTTTACAACACAATTTTAAATTCAATCTTTTTATCGATCAATTAAAATAGTGATCATTTGACTTTATGTTAATTTCATTGAAATAATGGGCTGATTAGTAAGACGTGAATCAATCATTGCATTTTTCAAAACTTACCATCATAAGAAATGTTACTGAACTAGCATCGAAGAGAAGACAATGCAGTACTTATTATAGTCAAACATGGAAACAAAGTTAAGTACATAATATGATTGGCAGGGAAGTGGATTGATTTATAAATTATACTAATAAGTTATATATAATAAATAGTTGAGCGCCACGTATTTTAAAATATTTAAACAATTTAATTTTAAAACAGTTAAATAAGTGGTCAATTTTGAACCCAAAGGTGGATGACAAGGGTATTTTGGAGCCAATACGTGGATGAGAAGGGCATTTTGGAGCCAATAGGTGGATGGAGGGTAATTTTGTACCATTTTAAATACTTCGAGGGTATTTTAGGCCTTTTTCCATTTTAAAAATAAAACAAATGAGCTTAATAGGCTAAATATGAATAATTCAAATTCAGAGCTAAAAACCAAACATACTGAATGGGCTGAATTTGAATGATTAAGATTCATACCTCCATTAAATGCAAACAAATGAGGCCTAAATTTGCCTATTTTATGGTGAGTTGAATAATTTATTTTATTATTCAAAGTTTTCAATTGACTTAAAGCATAGTAATTGAGTTTTATGATTTCTAATTCTGCTTTAAGCTTTTGCATTCTTAAGTTAGTCTTCCACTTGTAGTCAACCAGGATGAGGGTTCGCTTGGGTACCAACAACGGTTTTCGAGTGCCGGCCACGTCCAGGATGTAGACTCGGATCGTGACAACTAATCACCGCAAACTAGTGGGTTGGCCAAGCTCTCTATATTCTTTGGTCTATTTATTCCTTCCTCTCTTGATTTTAAGTTCAGACACTATGTTTATCTTATGGTGATCAAGCATTAAATAGTAAAACAAGAATATATAAAGTAACTTGTATTGACAATAGAAAATCAATTCATATCCCCATAATATTCAATGATCAATTCGTAGCTACAACCCCAGAACTAGGGCGACTAGATACTCATACTATTAGAAAACACAAAAGACAATTGTTCATGCGATTTCAGGAAAATTAAAGAGTTAGAAGATCAAAACCTTTTACAAATTATATTCTTTCTATTGCACTCCAATTCAAAAGTTGAACCCTTATAATGGAGACCTAAGGATGTATTTATAATAGTAGAATAAGTTGAGAACAAATCCTACTCAAACTTTTTTCTTAGTTGAATAACCCTTGGAGGGGTAGGGGCTGAGCGACACCCCCAGGCCTTATCATTAATAACAAAAAGCAAAATACAAGAAGGGGAGCATAAACCTAACCTCCAGTCCTAAGGTGGTTCAGAGTTGACTTCCCTAACGAAAGTCAACTCCGTCCCGTACATAGAAAGATGAAAACCAAAATACTAAGTACATAATGAGAGGACTCCTCTCAGTACAAAGTATCTAGGAAACATAAACTAGGGAGACTCTCCTTTACAAGAAAGCCTATCTACTAACTAACCTATACCCCTATCAAAGTAGCTATATTATTTAAATATAGCTACGTAAAAAGGTACAATTCAAGGAGGATCAAAAATCATTTTAGTCTTCTTTCTTCTAAAGCTTGGCATATTCCGTACGTCCATTTGGTTGTAGGCCATTGTTTCTTTAGGAAGTGATGTGTTGCTGTTGAAATAAATTTGAGGGCCTGTTGTGTTATGGGTGTGCTTTGAGAGTGCATCTGCTACCCAATTTGCTTCTCTGAAGATGTGATAACAATTGAAGTTTTGGGTTTGCCTGATAGTGTGTGTGGGTTGGAGTTTGATTTGTAATACTCAATGAGGTACTATTTTCTTGGAGATCCAGTGTGTCACCAGTTGAGAGTCTAACTCAAGCATAATATTTCTAAATCCTAGCTCGATTGCCCGAGTCAATCCAAAAAGAGCAGCCTCAATCTTAGCTTTGTTGTTCGATCCTTCTCCAAGAGGTGTTGAAAAAGCCATCACTAATCTGCCTTCTTCATCTCTGATGATGCCCCCAACCCCAATCTTCCCTGGGTTGGTGAGTGCACTACCATCTGTATTTATTTTGATCCATTGATATGGAGGTTTAGTCCATATTACCTTGCACACTTTGATGACATGGAGACACCTCTCACTCATTTGGATTAAGGCTGCCCAGCTAGCAGGCCAATTGATGTGTGGGAAGTTATTTTTCAGCATTTTGAATGTATCTTTGTAGATGGCATACTTGACATGGCTGATATTAGTTGCTTTGCCCCCGTATTTGCATGCACATCTGTTCTTCCATAAATTCCAGCAAATGAAAATTGGTGTGGCTTGCAGCAACAGTCGATGACTTGCATTTTATGGCTTGATTGTCCACCACTGTTTGATCAGTGCCAACAGTGAGGAATCATTAGGTTGTATGCCTGCAGTTCCTGCAAAACAATTCCACACCCCAGCTACAAATTGTCCGGAATTGAATGTGTGATCAATGGTGTCCATACCTGCTCTATCAAAACAACAAAAATAGTGTATTGGCTCAATGCCAAAGTGAGATAATTTATCATTGGCAGGGAGCTTACCTTTTATTGTTCTCCATAAATGAAAAGAGGATTTAAAAGGAATGCATTTGTGTCATAAAAGAGATATAAAGTAATTCTTATCCTTTTTGTTCCTGATTTCTTCCCAGGCAGAAGAGCAGCTGAAGTTACCCTGGATGCTAAGTTTCCAGACAGCTTGATCCTGCCTGTGCTGTTGGTGAGGAATTTCTGTGGCCAGAATTCTGGATAACTGGTTGGCTGGTGCATGGTGCTCCAACTTACTGTAGTTCCATCCCCCAATTTCCCAGAAATCTGCAACTGTAATGTTGTTGAATCTGTTGCTGGTGGTTGTATGCTGAGCTAGTGGCCCTATCTCAAGCCAATTATCCCACAAGAAGGAACAATTGCCAGCTTGAAGTCTCCACTGAATATGTTGCTCAACCTGCTGTCTATTAGCTAACATATGTTTCCAATTCAGTGAATCCCCATTACCCCATTTCTTACTCACCGGATTTGACCTTTGACAATATTTAGCTTTCAAGAATTCTTCCCACAAAGTTTGTTTTGTTCTGAAAATCCACCATTTCTTGAATTGGAAAGATTTACAAACATCTTGTAAGTTCCTCATCCCCGCCCCCTATTTTTCATAGGGGTAGCTCAGATTTTTCCAAGAGGACCAATGGTATTTTTTCCTACTATTCTTCCATCCCCAGAAAAAATCTGCAATGAGCATTTGTATCTGTCTGATGATTGTAATTGGAGGGGTTACAGCTGATAAGAGATGTATAGGCAAGACCTGAATGACATGTTTGGAAAGTACAACCTTTCCTCCATTACTAAGTTGCTTTGTTTGCCAACCTGTAATTCTGGAAACGACTTTGTTAATAAGATCAGAAAAATAAACAATCCTAGGTCTGCCAATAAAAAGAGGGCAGCCTAGATAAGTTATAGGGCCCTGTTTTGGATTGAAACCAGTCAGCCTTTTAATTCTATTCTTAGTGCTATTGAAAGTACTAGGGTGAATCATAAAATGGCTTTTGTCTCCATTGATGAGCTGCCCCGAAGTCTTTTCATACTCCTTTAGAGTATTCATTAGGAGTTTCAAGGTTTTGCCTCTTTCGGAAGTGAAAAGAATTATGTCATCCGCAAAAATCAGATGGTTCACTTGTGGCCCCTTCTTTTCCATGATGAATCCATGATAGTCAGGGTGATTGTGAAGCTTGTTGAGAGATCTTGATAATACCTCGGCACCTAAAATAAATAAGGCCGGGGATAGAGGATCACCTTGTTTGAGGCCTCTAGTAGAGTGGAAGAAGCCATACCTTTTGCCATTGACGATAATAGAATACCAATTGTTGGCCATGATTCTCCAAACCATATCAATAAACACCTTATTGAACCCCATTTTTCTTAGAACTAGGCAAATGTATGACCAAGAAACCCTGTCATAAGCTTTTGCCATGTCTAATGATAATTACATTACTTCCAATGTTGGGTTTCTTGATTTGATGGATGATTTCCTGAGCAAGCATAATATTTTCAGAAATACTTCTCCCTTTCACAAAACCAGACTGATTGGAAGAAATTAAGAATGGAAGGATAGGACTAAGTCTGTTACTTACTAGTTTAGATATAATCTTACTAGTGAAGTTACTCAGACTTATCGGCCTAAACTCAGTAAGCTTATTTGGATTTTGGACTTTAGGGAGCAACACAATACAAGAGTGAGAGAAATACTTTGGAATCATTTGGCCACTAAAGAAGGCATGGATTACTTCTACCAAATCATTCTTGATAATGTTCTAGCACTTTTGAAAAAAATACCCATTCATACCATCCGGAGCAGCTGCCGAGTTAGGATTCATGGAAAAGACAACCTCTTTAATCTCATCCATATCAGATAACTTTGTAAGCTGAGTGTTATGATCTTGATTGACCATTCTTGGAATGCATTCCAAGTTGTTTTCATTAATATGCTCATTCTCACTTGTGAAAATGGTATTGAAGTGCTCACAAGCCTCTTGGCCAATATTGTTCTCACCTTGTATCCAACCTCCATTTTCATGATTTTGTGAATAAATAATTTCCTCCTCCTTCCCCTTATCATGGAGTGGAAATATTTGGAGTTGGTGTCACCTTCTTTAAACCAATGAAGCTGAGTTTTCTGTTTCAAGATAATGTCCTCAAGCTTGAGGAATTTGATATATTGAGCGTTGAGTTCATGGAGATTTCTCCTACTTGAATCAGTCTGATCCCGGATGTAATTTTCTTCAGCTGTGTGCACTTGTTCCTCATACATCCTAACTTTTTGAAAAATATCCCCAAATTCATTTCTAGACCACACACTAAGAGTATTTGATAGTCTTTTCATTTTCTGATGGAATTTCCACAGAGCATTACCCTCCACAGGTCTATCCCAGCAGTTTTTAATAGTAAGCAAGAAGTTGGGATTTTCCACCCAACAGTTGAGGAATCTGAAATATTTAATGTGGTCGGTTTCAGTAGATACCATTTCCAAAAGTAAGGGGCAATGATCTGAGCCTGTAGTTGATAAATGAGTTATGGTTGTTTGTGGCATCTTTTCTAACCATAAGTCATTCACCAGAGCCCTCTCTAGCCTCTTCCAAATTCTGTGATTAATGCCCCTCTTATTTGACCAAGTGAACCTGTGTCCAGTGAAACCTATGTCAACCAGACCACAGGCTTCAATGACAGCAATGAAATCCATACTCTTCATCATATTGTAAGGAAGACCTTCTAATTTTTCATCAACCTCAGATATGACATTGTAATCCCCAACAGCACACCAGGGAGTGGTATTAACTGAGGCATGCTGAAGCAATTTATCCCATAGAGGTCTCCTAAGGTACTCTTTGGATTTTGCATAGATAAAGGTACTAGTAAAACGGTATTGTAACTCATTGTGTTTCATGGCACAAGTAATTTGCTATTCATCTTCATCAAGAATATTACAGTCAATATCACTGTTCCACAAAACCCAAATCTTACTATTACAGTTACTAGTAGCATTATCCATGTTCAATTGCACTTTGAAGCTTTGAATATTAACACTATCTGAGAAAGGTTCCAAATTGCAATAACTGATAGATGGTGCATCTTTTTGAGCATTTTGAGTCTTTCCAACACTCCTTGAGTGTTGATCACCCTTACATTCCATATTATTTTACTAATCATTGGGATGATTTGTAGGAGAAAAGTCTGGTATTGGGTCTGCCTTAAGTGACAGTATTGGCATCTTGTTTTCTGAAATGGAACCTGTCATGTTGAAGGCCCCTTAGAGATAAACATTCACTTTTGGTGACTTGTTGAATCTCATCCTCTAGTGTCTGATCTTTGTGTGGACTAAAGGCTCTAATAAGAGCCTCACTAGTCGCATCATTATCATCAGAGTCTTCTAGAGATTGGTTCTCCCCAACCAGTTCATCTTCTGAGTTGATTACAGCATACTCATCCCTGATAGGTTCAGGATTAAGCCTACCCTTTTGTTGCATCCTATCCGGAGGATCTGAAGAATTGGGTGTCATGTACTGATTTTGTAAGGGAAGAATATTCAATCCTTGGTTATATTCCACCATTACAATTTTGTTACATAATTCTTCCCTTTCTTCATGCTCATGTTCCCTATCCTTATCTTGCTGCTTGTTTTGCTTCATTTTTGCAGCATCTCTTTTCTTTTTACTAGGATTGTTCTTGCTGTTAGGAGTGTTTTCATTAGCCATAGTAACACTTTGCTTCCCTTGGTCCTTTCTTTTTTTTTTTCCAACCTGTTCCTTTATTTTTCCTTTGGCATTCTGTTTCCTGTTGTCACTGATCTGAACATGTGTTGTAATTTTTCATTTTGTTGTGATTGTTTTCAACATCCTAAGGGGCTCTATGGTAAGTCCTAAGGTCATAAGCCAACCCCTCATGCATAACATGAGGCAAATTCCCCCCTTTGGTATCCCCTTCTGCAAGTTAATGGCTATCTCCGAACAACCCCCATCCATACCTCCAGCAACTTCAGCAGTAATACCAACATCAACATCAATAAACTTGGGGGTTTTGGGGTGTGGGAGAGATAAGTCAATACCTGAGTCCTTATTTCTATTTTATATCAGTAACCTGCTGGATTGGTGTCATATATTTATTTGAATTATTCTGGACTTGTTGAACAGTAGAGGTCTCATTTCTGGTATGATTTAACTGATCTGCTGCTCCCTTGCTGCCCTCCTGCCCTGAGTGTTTTTTTCCTCCTGCTTTTCCTACATTTCAAGAGTTATAAAAGTATTTTGAGTTGGAAGGATAGTTGTACCTGCATTTCCTTGCTCTTGTTGGTGGCTGTCACTGTTTCTTTTCATTGGAGGAGTGATAGGTCTCCACACTGCTTTGGAGGTGTTTTGTTCTTGAGTTTTTTGATAACTCTTTTTTTGTATTTGCCACTGCTCTTCTTGTATATCCTCCTGCTGCCCCTGCTCTTCATGATTTTGTATATTTTTCTTTTGTTGTTACCCTGACTGTTGTGTTTTTGCCTGATTCTGATCATCATTCGTCCCATTCCCTCCCTTTTGATTGTTGTTTGATTGATTGTTTGTTGTTTTTGCTGTCTCTTCTTTAGCATTCCTCCCCTGTTCTTGTAAATTTCTAGAATTCCTTTCTTTGCTGTTTTTTCCCCAGCTCCAGTTCACTTTTTCTCTTTATTTCCTCATATCTTCTTTTGATTGTGCAATCTTCATCCTTGTGACCTTGGTGTTTACAATAAAAACAGTAGCTAGGAATCCCTTTGTATTCAACTTTTAGCCATCTTCCTTTGTTAGGGTTGAAATGTTTGAATCCTAGGCAAACGTGGGAAGGTCTTTCTTTGGTAAGATGAATTTGGACTCTGATAGTGCTGCCCCTAGTTCTTTGAGAAGTAGGTGAGTCCAAGAACAAAACCTTCCCAATACTTTCTAAGATGGTTGTTAGGAAAACTTGTTGTAGCAATGCCAAGGCAGGCCTGGAATAGACACCCAAATAGGAACCACATGTGTTTCCTCTTCCGGAGTAAAATTAGGAGTCCAAGCTTGAATTCTCATAGCTTGACCCTCAATGTTATTTTTCAGTTTAGTCCAAACAGTTTGATAATCAAGTTCTTTATGCAAGTTAATGTAAACATGCCTAGAATTATAGTGAGTGATCTTGACTCCCCCCCTCAGTTGTGTTTTGCAGAATAAAACTCTTCCTAACTTGTTCCATTCTAGGCATAGTGTTAGTAAATTTGCCAACAAGTGTATATTTACAAATATCCGCTAATTTAACATAGTAGTCATTCTCATCAATAAGCAGAGCCGGAAAACTTGTCTAGTCGTGTGAGCAGGCTCATTTAAGGTAATAGGAGTCTCATTTTGTGCCTGATTGTACCTCAACCTAGCAGCAAACGATTGTATCACAGTGTAGGGGCAAGTTCATCACTTTGCTCATTTTTGTTGTTTTTACTAGACTGTTGGCCCTGTTGATGATTGTTTGTATCTCTAGTAGTGGCTTGATCAGCCTAGCCAGCCTCTTTGTTAATACTATTAGTTTGAAGTTTGGGATCATACCTTGCAAAGTTGTTGGAGATTCTGGGGAAGTTTGAGTGATACTCCTCCCTTGCCCTGTTGAGTTGATTATCAGAATTTCCTTCTCCTTGTTTATAGTTGTGTTTGGTTTGATCATTTTGCTTCCCACTATTTCTTTGTCCTTGATCTAATTTTGCTCCTTCGAATCTTCTTTTCTTTCACAGCGTGCTTCTCGTAACTACCTGATTGATCATAGTTTTCCTTAACTTGTTCATGGCTTTGTTCATTTGCTTTCCCTTCTATTCCACTATTTTCTTGTTGGCTATGTCTCTCTTAAGTATTACCTGCATTAAGATTAGGAGTTAGGTGTGATGAGGTACCTGTCTTGTCAAAAGAAAAATTGGAAGTTCCTGATGATGATGTTGCTGAATGTGTTGCCATGTTTTCCTTGTTGTTGCCCTGTAATTTGTTCGAGTCTTCCCCTTGGTGATTGTTGTTTTCTTTACTCATTGTTTTTGCTTCAATTGCTTGAGGAACGATTGCAGAGATATCTCGTTCCTCTCCTTGAACATCATTCGAACTGTCCCCTAAATTTTCGTGTCGTTCAGGTTGGACATTGGACTTGCGATTGGTTGAGGTTGCTGGATTGTTGTTGTTGATGGTTTCACTACTAGGATTATGACTAGTCCTGGTGCTTGAATGTTTAAGGCCTGGGAATGAGTCTCTTTCGATGAACGTCCATCGATTCCGGCGATTGGAGCTGAAGAGTCGCTGGAATTTTCTCCTCCGGCGATTTCGTCATTAATCTGCTTCGAGCTTTGGCTGAGAGTTGCCTCATCCTTAAGGGAACCAACCCAGTGGTCAAATCCTTTTGAATTTGATCGAAAGTGGCTCAAATATTGATGCGCAGCTCCGGCGATTTCATCGCGACTTCTTCAAAAGTCTCCTCTCGATTCTGGGCGATTGGGACGGTGGAACTATGTAATTTTTATACCGGTAATAGATCTTGATGAGGGGAATCCATTTCCCTACATTTTTCCTTCCGATTCCATCGCGATCTTCGACGAACACCTCTTCGACATCAGCAGGTTCCATCGCATCTTTCACCTGCGATTTCAAGGCATTCTGAGATTGTTCTTGGCGCGTACTATTATGAGGTAAGGAGCCTACTTGACAGCGCTCCTTTTGTGTTTGGTCTGGCGGCCAGTTGACGGCTACCGGCGCCCATGCGCCGTTGCGGCGCTGGGCGAGTGAGGTGTTTCAGCCGTTGTGAGAGAGAGCGTCTACCAGGAGAGAGAAAATATAGAGAGAGATGCAATGGACAATATCCTACTCAAATTAGGAATCTTATTTAACGTTTACAACTTGGAAAAGTCAGAAAAAGGGTGGCGTGTGCACCACCATCGCGCCTAGCAACATGTGCAAACTTTCACTTCTGGTGCACTGCCCGTAGAAATGAGCCAAGAAACTATTTCTAGCGCGTCACACGTAACAGTGCGTCAACCACTGTGCCTTTTTGCCTTAGTCATTTTTTGCACGTCTTTGCTCATCCTTTCTTCGTTCAGACTCCAATTCCTCCAGGAGTTCCTAATAATCACTAATCATATGTGTAAGTGTACATTCATCACAAGTATAACACAAAATCAAGCTAATGGACTCAAGGTCACCCCTCAATTCAAGCACTTTATAGGCAGTTATTTTCAACTTAGGCATATAAATATGCCTAAGATCACCACCTCACACTTAGACTTTTGGTTTTCCTCAAACAATCTCTAGACTATCAATTCTTTTTCGAACCCCTTGGACTTATCAACCCACCTTAAATCAACCAAGCATTTTAATCATGATCTTGTAGTTCACATTAGATGCAACAATTTACAACGATTACACAAAGTACATACATTCTCAATAGACTACCCTTTATTTTTTGTTATATTTCTGGGCTAATGCAAACTCATACCACACATCAATTAGATAGTCCTAATTATGCCATGATTTCTCTCACTTGTTTACATTCAGTAAAGCCTGTCACTCTAATTTTCAAATCAACATGGCCTATTTTTTCAAACAAACAACTCACTCTCAGACTCTCACAAAAGAAATTCTTACTTTCCTCAACATACCATAAGCTTGCCCATAGTGTATTCTTACTTTCGCATTATACTTCTCAAGGAATAAGAGGACTTTCATTTAGTTGTGATGTCTGCTTAAGTTAATGGAGGGAATATTTAGGAATCATTTTAGTGACTACTCCTCCATAATGCACATGTTATTTTAGCCCACAATCTTCCTCATAGATTTTCTTCTCTCATAGTACACACTTTGTAACTATATCCCCCTGTTGCTCTATATTTTCCCTTTATTTCTTTTTTCTTTATATTATTTATATCTTTGCACTAGCAACCAAAACTCTAAATTTTAACATCCGAATAAGGTAAACATTTATGTTGATAAGATCAGAGCCAATGTTTCAAGCATAGTTCTAAATTAGTCACCCTCAATTTTAGTTGAGGTTCAGATTGTCACTAACGACCAGGGAAATTTTTGAATTTTTCTTTCCCACACAACGTAGTAATTCACCCGTAGATATATCAACAAACATTTTCCAACCCTTCTTTTTAACATAAAGCATTAAGGATTTTCATAGGATCAAAGTATTTGGTATCAAACAACGGGTTTTGACTTATCATATGGTTTATCAATAAACAAGGCCAAAGGCTCAATGGGGCTCACTAGGGATAGATTCAATGGTAGGCATACAATTATATTAAAGAATTGCTATTTCAAAGAAAAGCCTCTATCACATTCCTTAAGTCATACAAGCTACTAATTCAATACACATGAGGCAAAATCTGGATATCAAGTTAAGAAAGAACCACTCAATTCTCACCACCCATGGCATTATTACACATATAAGGATATATCAACTAATATGCTCATACAATTTACATTACGGTATTACTACATGATTTAGCCCATTTTTCTTTCATTTTGAGTCAAACTTAAAAACACATAATACTTACAAGGTTACCAAACTATTGCATTATTCAAAACAAAACTACCCATGATGTTTGGCTAACTTATTTGGACATAGATCTAAAAGACCAATGTTGGTTTTTCAATCTTACTCATCTATGTGGCTAATTTTCCCTTAAGACAGTCGTAATCCATCCATCATTAGGAACTGTCACTCCTAAAACGATCTAAGACTAGATAAAGCAATAAACTAATCCTATTTAGTTCAAAGGGACAATCTCTCACTAAAAGTACAGAAAACAAACACTAGAAACCCAAAAGGAAAAAACTAAATTAGAAACTAAGAACTAGACTCGATAAAGCAGTAATCAATTATATACAATAGAGAATACCCACCCCATGCTTTCAATATAAGCATTGTACTTAGTGCACAAGAAAAACAAAACATAAGGTAGGAATACTTCCTGGGGCCTCTAGGCCTCGTCGTTCCCCCATCAAATAACATCAACGAATTACGCTCGTCAACATCAATATTCTCCTTTTCACCATCCATCGGCTCATCATCAGTGGCCTCATTATCATGTAAGGGCTACATAAAGGCAGAACTAGTTTTGCATAAAAACACCACTCTCAGATATGGGGTAACATTCTTCTATCTCCTCCATATCACCTTCAGTAATAGGACGACCACCAAACCTCAATTGTAACTCAGAAATCCTAAACATTCAAGCCATGACACTATCGCCATGGACTTGCCTCTCCTGGGCAGACAAAACCGGTTCATGGGATGTATCAAGGGCCTTAGTCCTAGTGACATCAACTAGCTTACCCGGCGGATTCGGGTGAAAGGGAATGATCAGATCACATGCCTCTTTCTCTATTCCTTGGGCCATCAAAAAATGGGTGATCAAACCCCCGTAACAAAAATGCCACCTCATATGATTTTGAAACTTCATTATATTTTGACTAAGGATCGCCCCCACATTAATGGGCATCCCCTTTATTAGCATGTAATCAAGCACCACTCTATCACTTGAGACCTCAGACAAATGCTTAGCAGGAAGCAACATACTACAAACAATTTTCAACCACACTCGATCGACTAGGTTGAAGTTAGCAAAGTGAAGAGTATTATACCTCCTCGTGTCTTTGCTAAGCTCCCACTGAGCATTAGACTCCACTCCGCATAAAGTATGCCAGATATCCCTATATGGAGGTTTATCATTCAATGTATTAAAATCCTCATAATCACAGTTTGGAGCGCCCAACATTTCATTCAAAATTTTTGTCGAAAACTTCACATATTTTCCTCTAATATGCACAATTTTATATTTTGTTTCGTGATCCAATTAGCATATAACTCACGTACTAACAACAGATTGCAGTCACTCGGATGAACAAAATAAATTGTAGGACAAATTCCACAACAGTTCTATAAATAGCTGGAAACTGAGTTTGCAACTTTACCTCGTAAAAATACTTATCTCCCATAAATTTTTGTTTCCTTTGAAAGTCAAATCACATCAACTCGTACTATTCCACTGTCTTCTTCCCATATTTACGGGTGGGTTCTCAATTTCTAGACCCAAAACTTCACCATTTCGACTCCTCTTTGAACCCACAATGTTTTTAGCAATAGGATTCATTACAACCTGCCAAAAAAAACTAGAAAAAATATTTAGAGAAAAAAATTAGGGGGGAGGGGTCGATTGGACAGTGGTGAAAGGGGATGAAGAGATAAAAAGAAAATTATGGAGAATGGTTGAAGAGGAAGTGGGTGGAGTTGATTATTTGTTTTATAAGTGGGAGATGGGTAGGGAAAAGTTTATCTGGGAGTTTAATGGGGGAAGGAAAATGTAGGTGTTGTTAATGGATGTGTGTTAATGGGGGAATTTGGGAATTTGAGGAGGAAGGACAAGAGTTGGAGAGGATATGGGGAGTTGGGTCGAGTGTTAATGAGTAAGTGAGGAGAGTAATGAAATAATTAGGGGTTTTGAATGGGTGAGTCAGGGTAGATCCCGGTCAAAACCCAATTTTTTAAAATCTGCATACGGGCGCATTGGGGGTGCGAGGCGCTAATGTAGCGCCAAAATCTCAGCGCTGAACTTCTAGGCATGGTGTCGCGTAGCAAAGTACGCCAACCTGCAAATGCATGCGCGATGGAGAGATGACGCGCCTAAAAGGCACCCTGAAATATTCTATGAACTGTCGCGCTTGGCATCAATTTGATTTTCTCCCTTTTTCACTATTACAATCTAAGTTATAAATCAGAAAAATCCTATCGAACTAAAACTAATAAGCGAAAGTATGTCCTAGATTCTAAGAATTGAAATTACTCTAAAACAAAATTCAAAACAAAAACATAACTATCTATCTATTACATATTATTCATGTGTTTCCTCTCATGTAGAGCTTGATTTAATGTTACAGCACGACGTATCTTGGATCATTCATTATTTAGCTCAATAGACTACCGATCGCGATACGAATGTAGAGCAAAGTATTGCTTCACTCTTTTCCTATTTACCAAGAACGTAGAGTCAGTCTCACCTTTAAGTTCCATAGCCCCATGTTGTGTCATTCTTACCACTTCGAGCGGACCACTTCATGTGGTACTTTTCGAGGAATAACCTAAGTCTAGAGTTGAAGAGTAGTACCTTCTCTCCTGGAGTGAAAGTGAGAGTACCAATGATTTTTTCATGCCGCTTCTTTGTCTTTTCTTTGTAAAGCTTGACATTTTCATACATGTGGAGCCTAAACTCTTCAAGTTCATGAAGTTGATTAACTTTTTTTCTTAATAAAATGGTTAATGAAATGTTTACCTCCATCACTTATGATTGCCCTTGGAGTGCCAAAACAAGTGAAATATATGTTTCTTTATAAATTTGATCACCAGCCTTGAGTCATCAGAAGGAAGAGAGACAACCTCAACCATTTACTCACATAATCCACACCCATAAGAATGTATTGGTTTCCACTAGATGGTGGGTAGGGACCCATGAAGTCAATAACCCACATATCAAAGATTTCCAGCTTTAAAATGTTGTTTAGTGACATCTCATGTCTTCTTGAAATAGTACCCAACCTTTGGCATTTGTCACAACCCTTAAAAAAGCAATATAATATTTAAATAACAAGGGTCAAAAGGATCCAAATTTATAGTACCTTATGAGCAGTGTGGTCTCCTCCGTGGTAACCTCCATATGGGCTACCGTGACAACTTTCGAGCACTTCGGAAACCTCAAACTCCAGATTGCACTTTCTCACTACCCGATCTACACCTTGTTTGAACAAGAATGATTCATCCCAGATTTAAAACTTGGATCATGATTGAGCTTTCACTCTTGTTGGGTGGTTGCACCCAAAAGAGACTCTCCACACACTATCAAATTTACAATGTCTATACACCATGATACTTGAAAGATATCTAGCTCCATCAATTCATCTGGAAACTCTTCCCGGATTCTCTCACATTCATTTACATGGGAAAAGTTATCCAACCTATACAAATGTATAGCTAGTTGATTTTCAGTACCTTTTCTATCCTAACCTTAAGGTTCAATTCTTCGAGAAGCAATATCCAACTAATCAACCTTGGTTTTGCATCTTTCATGTTGAATAGGTACCTAATAGTTGTATGGTCAATAAAACAATCACTTTACTACCTACCAAATACGATCTGAACTTGTTGAAGGTGAACACTAGAGTTAGCATCTCATTCTCAGTCACTATGTAATTAGATTGTGTAGAGTCAAGGGTTCTTTCTTTCATAATAGATCGAGTGGAGCACTTTATTATTTCTTTGTCCAACCATTGCACCCACTGCCACATCGTTACATCACATATGAGTTCAAATGGTAATTCTCAATAAGGAGAATTGAGATAGGAGCTTCAATTAAGTTACTCTTCAACATATCAAAAGCTCTCAAACACATTTCATCAAAATCAAACTTCACCTCCATTTCCAAAAGTCTACAGATAGGTCATTCAATTTTGAAAAAATCTTTGATGAAGCACCGGTAAAAATCTGCATGACCAAGAAAGTTATGCAAGCCTTTTACTGAAATTGGAGGGGGAAATTTCTCAATATTTCAACCATGGCCTTGTCAACCTCCAAGCCAGATTTCAACACCTTGTGTCCCAACACTATACCCTCTCTAACCAAAAAGTGACACTTCCTGAGTTTAGAACTAAGTGTCTTCACACCTAGCCAATACTTTATCAAGATTCCGTAGACATACCTCTGAGAAATCATCCATTATACACTTTTGAAAAGTCACCAGTGTTTTGCAAAATTCGAATGACAGGCGTTTGAAAGCATATGTGACATAAGGACAAATGAATGTGGTATTTTCCTGATCCTCAGGTGTAATCAAGATCTGTTTTTTACCAGAATTTCCATCTAAGAAACAATAGTACTCCTGTCCTACTAGTCGGTCAAGTATCTGATCAATGAAGGGAATAGGTTGTTATCTTTCTGGGTAGGATCATTTAGGTTCTGGTAATCCATACAAATTCTCCACCCAGTCACTATTCTAGTTAGAATCAACTCATTCTTTTCATTCCTTACCACTGTCATACCTCCATTCATGGGAACATATTGTTACAGACTTACCTACTTACTATAAGAGATTGGGTACACAATTCCGGCATCTAGCCACTTTATGACTTCTTTTCTTATAAATTCTTTCATGATAGAATTTTGTCAACGTTGATATTGCGCCTTGGGATTATGGTCCTCTTCCATGTAAATTTTGCGCATTCATAACGCCGGAATGATCCTATGAATATTAGCCATCTTCCATCCAGTTGCTTTCTTCCTCCGCTTTAAGATCCTCAATGCCGCATCAACCTGTTCATCAGACAATTTTTCAGAAAGCATAACAGACAATGTTCCATTAGCACCCAAATAAGAATACCTTAGATGAGCATACAAATTTTTTAGCTCCAACTTGGGCGATTCAATCGATGGCTTCGGTAGGGGGCCAACTCGTGATCTAATGACTCTAAATAAGTCCTGTGAGTGTCTACTAGAGCTAGATTCAAGAACGATTCAATCTCTTAATCCTCATTATCTTCATCTATTTCTTGACCCACTAACACTCTTTTTAGGGAATCTTCGGGCACAACTACTTGCGATTTTACAATTTGATCAACCAAAGTAATAACATATAACTCTTCTTAGATAAAAGGAAATTTCAAAAGTTCGATAAACATCAAATACCTCAACCTTGTCATGAGCCCTCATATTTAATTGACCAGCAGCTACATCAATTAGTACCCTACCTATGGATAATAAAGGTCGTCCCAAAATGAATGGAGCTTAAAAATGTGGTTCAAAATCTAAGACCACAAAGTCTACTGGAAAAAATCAATGAACATACTTGCCTTAAGACATCTTCTATTAACCCCTCATTCCTAGCAATTGATCTATCAGCGATCTGGATGATAACAATGGTTCTTTTAGACTACCCAACCCAAGCTTTAGATACAAAGATAAGGGCATCGCCCCAAAATCACACTGTCCCTGGGGCATGAAAACTTTGCCCAATTGTAATTTTCACTTTAAAACTACCCAAGTTTTTTTTAAATTTTTGGGTAGTTTATTTTGGATCCTTGAGCTTCAATCCTCATTAAGTGCGACCGGTTCATACTCTGTGAGCCTCCTCTTTCTAGCCAAAATGTCCTTCACATATTTAGCATACTTTCGGATACCCTGCAAAATGTCAACGAAAGGTAGATTAATGTGAACCTATTTAAGGAGATAGAGAACTTTCTTTACTAAAGTATTCATCTTCGTTCTACTTTTTGAGCTTTTGTGGAAACGGAGGTGGTAATTTCTTTTGAGGAACAAGTACCACATTGGAGCTTTTTACTATCTCTTACACTTTCTTTTCTTTGGTACATAGCTCATTTTCTGTCTTATTTGGAGCTAGTTCCTCTAATTGCAGCCCACTTCTAGTACTTATAACATGCAATTGCTTTGTGTTGGGCTCAGTATCACCGGGTAGCCCACCTTGAGGATGCAAGTTGAAAGAATTAGATACCTGCACAACTTATTTCTCTAAACTCATTTGGGACATCAGGATGTTTATGATGTTCTCATCCTGCTCATCTATTCTAGAATTTAATTTGGTTTTAAATTCAATTATTAGCTTTTGGAGTAGCTCTTCATTGGTCATCCCCCCTTTTGGTGCACTAGGATTCGACCCTTGGTTAGGATTGTAGTATTGCTGCCCAGCCCCTTGAGAATGGTATTTGTTAACCATTTGCACCTGATTTTGGTTTTTGTTACCACCTTATGAGAAGTTAGGATGGTTCCTCCAACTAGGGTTGTAACTATTTCCATAATTTTCTTGAACTCCACCCGTTTAGCATTACCTACATAGTTTATTGAATTCGAGTTTGCCTCACATTGCTCAGTTTTATGGGTGATACTACCACATACCTCACACCAATTTGCTGCCTGTTGGACCACGTGTACCAGTGCCTGATTTGAAGTCATTTGTTTAAAATGAAAGGTCATATTATGTTGCCATGAATCTAATTTGGCATTTATGGCAGTAGCTTGGTCTACATGTAAAATCATTGCCGCATTTTTGGTTGAGGTTCTAGATATTTTCCCCTAATACCCTTGGTTCCCTTCAAAAAGTTTATCGAGTAAGTCGAAGAACTCTTCACTTGTTATGGATAGGGCTTGTCCACCTGCTGCATTATTAAGAAGAACATGAATATTATATTCTAAATTGTCAAACAAAGTGTGAACAAGTACCTTATTGGTTTGCATGTGGTGTGGGCAAGCATTCAACATTTTTTGAAATGCCCCCATGTTTGGTACATGTCTTTCCCTTGCTTTTGATAAAAGCTTGTTATCTCAACCCTCATCTTAGCAGTTTTCTTGGATGGAAAAAATTGACTCAGGAACTTCTTTGCTAAATCATCCTAAGAAGAAATGGAGTATGGTGGTTCAGAATCTAACCAACGCCTTGCAACTCCTAACAATGAGTATGGGAACAAAGTAAGCCCCACATAGTCTGATCAAACTCCAATTGGGATGTATGTATTGTTAATTTCTACGGAAGTCCTAAGATAGATTTGAGGATCCTCATTGGGGAGACCAATGAACTGCCCATTAGAATGGAGGATCTGTATCATGCTTTGCTTTAGTTCAAATCTCCCCAAGCTGGAGGTTTCCTAATAGTAGATGCCAAATTAGCGTGAGTGGTACTGCCACATCACATATAGGCCTTGCTTGTATTATGGGAACAACATGGGGTGATCCTTGGTTATTCAAGTTTTCTTATCATTCATGTTCCTTTGGTTGTCTACATTTTCTGGGTTATCCATGTTGTCTTGATTATCCCTATCAACATTTCCTGTGAGACCTAACCCTAATTCTCTATGTCATCCCAAGTTAGCAATTTTCCAGCGTTGGCATAAGACTTGTTCATGTTCATCATAAGGTTCCACAAGATCTCCCTTCTGAGCCAGTCCTATAGAACAAGTTCCTACAATATACAAGGTAAGATAGAGTAATTAATTTATGAATATTATAAATTTTAAGCTTAAGAATATTAAATATAATTAATTTTTTTTCTCCCTTCTCCCTAATATACATTCAAGTGTACGTGGTCGCGCTAGTAATGTAGATTCTTTAAGAAACGAGTTGATCGGTCCCAAGGGACTTATGATCTATTTAGATTAGCACTTAATTCTACAACTAAAAATAAAAGTAACTATTTTAAGATTTGATGATTGATTGTTAAGTACGACTAATTATAAACTAAATAAACGTAACTAAATTTGACTGACTTTGAGATGATGTTTCAAGCAAGTAAAAGATACTTACAGGGTTGCAGAATGCATTGAATCTCATGTATTGTATTATTTGCTTAGAATTGATTTCAGTTGTCAAGCTACCAGTTTACAGGGTTGATAGTAGGATCTAGGCTACACACCTCTTGTAGTCTACCCCAATTAGCTATCTAACTACATCGTTGAGAGAGAATAAATAGACTAACTAGCGAACATTTATATTTCATCCTGTTTCATAACCAAGAAAGATATTTGTTTGATTGTCAGTCCTGAACACTAATAACCTCAATCTAATAGGTGTATCGAGCCCTCTATATTCTCTGGTCAATTTATTCCCTCCTCTCTCAATTGTAAGATTAGAAACCATATTTATCTTATGGTGATCAAGAATAAAATAGTAAGACAAAAATGTATAAAAGTAACTTGTACCGACAATCGAAAATCAATTTATATACCCATAATATTCAACAATCGATATGTAGGTACAGCCCCAGAACTTGGGCAACTAGTCACTCATACTATTGGAAAATCACAAAAAACAACTGTTCGTGCGATTCTGGAAAATAGAAGAGTTAGAAGAACAAAACCTGTTACAAAGTTATATTCTTGATCTTGCACTCGAATTGTCACGACCCAAAACAAGTCGTGAGTGGCACCCACACTTAACCTACTAAGTGAGCGAACAATTAAATATAAACCCCAACATTTACCAATAGTTCAACTATGAATAACAAAATAATGCGGAAGATCCAAAACTTATTAATGTAACCAATTAAGTAAGCTTCTAAAGTTTAGCACTTATTATCCCCAAAATCTGGAAGTCATCACATCAAGAACATCTATCCTGAAATTACCAAGTCTAAGAGTATTTAAGAAACCAAAGTAAATAAAAAGATGGTCCATGTCCGAATTTCAAAGACATCAAGACGTGAATGAGAGAATCCAGCACGAGCTAGAAATAATAGCTCACCCTGAACTCTGATGTGCTGGAGACTGACTAGAGGTGAGGGCGAGTTGAAGTCGATGGTACACTTGCTGCACTCCACAAAAAAAAAAAACAAAGAAGAAAATACAAGTATTGGTCAGTACAAGGAACACGTACTGAGTAGGTATCATCAGTCAATTCAAAATAGAAACCAATATACATTGAATAATAATATAAAATCAAGTATGATACTTAATATGTGGTAAACAACTAACACGTGAACCATTGACAACAACACCATAATAGGTACACAATCAATCACAACATCAAGCACACCTATGAGGACTCATGCCTCCACACCATACTCTTTTGGAAATAGGTTCTTTGAGTTTTGAGTATATTAAGTTAATTCAAGATTCCTTTCCTTCAATGTTATCATGTCGGAACGTGACACTCCGATCCCATATACCGTGTCGAAACGTGACACTCCGATCCCATAATATCGTGTCGGAACGTGACACTCTGATCCAATTATCTCATTATCTTATTTCATCAAGCCTTCTTTATTCAAGGCGTCATTTTTATAGAGAGGGTTCAAGATTAGAAATTCAACACTCTCATAATTTTATGCCAACCACAAACCACACAATCAAACATACAACCACAAAATCAAGTTCATAGGAGACTTTACAATATCACTCAATACATATCAATCGCTATTTAGAGTTTATCTATCAAATAGAAATAAACCATAACCTACCTCCACCAAAGAATCGAAGTCAGACAACTATTTATCCAACGCTTTTCCTTTCCTTATTGCCTCCGAACCCTTCCAATCTATCAAGTATATATATGTATAAGGTGTAAGTTGACAATCCCATAAATACTCAGATTATTGTGTGTCTAACCTATACCCATCAATTCACCTAATTCTATAATCATTTTAATGTAACTTATATAATATACTATACCTTATATTTAATTACCTATCTCAATATATCAAAATATAATTTATAGTATGAGAACAAAATATTACTACATAAAGACGGAAGCCACTAATCACGAACCCACTGACATACGGACGAACAACAACCCAAACTACAGTTTAACCATAACCTGCTTATATAAAATATGCAGAAATTTAACACATTATCCTTTTTACCATTAACCAATCATCCCTCACCATTGTCAAACCATCAACTTCATCATTTTTATTCAAAAGCTCAACAAATCAGTGACTCATATACGTACGTGTTGCCTTCACACATTTTCACTAAATAATTTTTTTACTTCACTAACGACATCCATACAATTAATGTACTAAGAGAATTGAAGTTAAATAATTTCCACCTGAAGCCGCCTTCCAATATTCCTTTACGATCATGCGATATACCCAATATCCAAGTAAAATTTTGATTACCTGATGAGATAATTGCTTCTTGACTGCTGCAGGTAAGGTTTTCACCGCTAAACCCTTATTTTCCCTTTTCAAAATATTTCTTCTTAATTATTATATGACTTATTATAAGAGTGGTGAAAGTGACCCACTATTTATTTTACTATTAACTTCTTTAACCACCAAGTAAATAAATTATTAAAATTACCACACTAATTTCATAATTATAATTATGAATAGTCCAAAACACCCATTTAAATCTATCGGAAGTATTTTATTAAGTAAAAATCTCTATTACTCAAAACGACCAAAAGAGTCGTTACACCAATTCAAAGTCGAACCCTTCTAATGGAGACCTAAGGATCTATTTATAATAGTAGGAAAAGTTGAGAACAAACCCTTGTCAGATTAGGAATCTTATTTAACGATTACAACTTGGAAAAGTCAGAAAAAAGGGTGAGCATGTTACGCCACCATCGCACCTAGCAACTCACAAAAAATTTTCACTTGTGACGTGTTGCGCCTAACTGTGTGCTAGCCACTGTGTCTTTTTGCCTTTGTCATTTTCAGCACGTCTTTGCTCATTCTTTCTTCGTACGAACTCCAATTCCTCCACGAGTTCCTAAAATTACTAATCATATGTGTAAGTGCAATTCATCACATGTATAAAAAAAATCAAGATAATATACTCAAGATCATTCCTCAATTCAAACACTTTGTGAGCAATTATTGACCACTTATGCATATAAGTATGCCAAAGATCACCACCCCACACTTAGACTTTTGTTTGTTCTCAAACAATCTACTATACTATCAACTCTTTTTCACAAACTTGGACTTATCAACCCACTTTAAAATTAACCAAATATTTTACTCATGATCTAGTAGTTCTCATTGGATGCAACGATTCACAACGATTACACCAAGTACACATGTCAGGACCCGAGCTACCCTGAGACGCGGACACGGAACCTAGGACCACAAGTTATCCCAAGCTAACCCTACTGGCATGATCATGAGCATACTAAAGATAATAAATTATTCCGGAAGCTGAATCATACTTAAAATGAAAAGATGGGGAATACCCATATTCTATAACTGAGATATTTGAAAACAATGAGTTTAATACAAAAGAAATACTAAGTCAATGCTAAGTTGAATCTAACTATGTCTGAAAATAGCCTCTAACTTACTAGGAATACTGAAACAAGCCCCAGCTTAATCTAGCAAAAATTGAAACTAAATGACTAAAGACTGAAATGAAACTCATGACTGTTATCCTCGGAGAATGAGGACTCACCACTGAATCTGCTGAACTGGAGATCGAAAATCGATTTGTGCGTGATCTGGATGCTGAGAAACTTAACCTACATCACGAGAAGATGTAGCGCACGTATGCGTCAGTACTTGAAAGGTACTGAGCATGTAGGATAGAGTAAACCTGAAATAAGACATAACATAACAAGCAAAATAGCAAGTATAATAATCTGACATGATAAACTGAATTCTGAGCTAACTGGATGCAATGACCAATTTATAACATGCTGAAACTGAATACTGAATATACTGATAAATGGTCAATGCAGAGAGTCTGACTGAATTGTGGGAGCTACTAATAACCGATAATAAAACCACATGAGCTAAATGTGGAGTCCGATGTATACGCTCCATCGAGAGGACCCAATATACCTTGCCAAAGGTATAAAGGCATGCTGGCGTTATCACTAAATTGATTGCCCACAGAATGGACTTACAACCTACTTGGCTCGTAGTTTTGGGACTGTTGGGTATGCTAAACCCTAGTCCAACTCGGTATTATGCTACTCCCAATCAATTTTGTAAATTAACTGATTATATAAGAATTTCTCTAAATACTGGATAGTTCGAAACTGAACATACAAACTGACAATGCAACAATTAATCTGGTAATTATGCATTTATAACTGAGGCATGTATATCTGAAGTGTCTGAAATATATGACCTAGCATGTGTAATTCAAGAACTAAAGAAATACAAAGCTAGGGTTCTGAAAATTCATGCGATAATCTAAGTAATAACATGATAATCTGATTTGGAACATAAATTTAATAAATTCATGAAGTTATATCAAAGTTCAAGAGACCCTAGGTTTAATCATGATAAGAGAATCAAGAATGACTCAATGGCTGAAAGTACCCCACTAGTGAAATCCCACATACCTGATGACGAAATCCACGGAAATACTTAAGTTTCGGGCTGGAACTGCTGGAGCTTGTGTTCTTGAACTAGGGTTCTGAGCTTTTTTTTTTCTCTTTCTTGCTTTTAATTTTCTAACTTTTGATTAATGATTTGACTTGGATATGTTTTAATTATGTATCTAGGCTTAAACTGACTAAAATCTGATGATTTGGGATCAAAACGACGTAACTTACGATTTGAACGGAGTGGTAAAGGTCAAAAAGACCCCTGGGAAGGTTGCTGTCGGGCCTCACGACGGCCAGGACTGACGGTCCGTCGTGCGCCCGACGCCCCGTCATTGGGTCCGTCGTGAGGGCCTGTTCGACAGTCCTTTACTAAAATGGGCATAACTTTTACTCGGAGGTCTGATTTTAGCAAGGTCGGTGGATATGGAAAGATAATTCAATTATATATCTTTAGGTAGGTCTTGGAAGACTTAATTCATTTTGTTCTAAGAGTTAGGATCATTTTAAGTTTAACCAACTGCATTTTCCCTTATCTGGCTGCAAATTTTCCACCTATGGACCGTAGGTCCACCTACGAACCATGCTGGTCATCCATAGCTCTTGTCGGAGAGTGGTTGAAGGGAGTCTTGATCGACAGTCATGGACTACGGACCGTCGTTTGACTTACGGATCGTATGTTCGTCCGTCGTCCAACACTTAACCAATTTTTCTAGGCTGAAATTTTTGGGAGTTTCTGATCCCATCGACGGTTGTGCAAGATGGAGCGTGGTTGAGGCTACGGTCCGTCGATGCCATCGTTGGCAGCACCTGCATATTTTTCTGAAAAACTAATTTTTCGTCTGTTTTGGCTACGGGGGTGTTCCAATACACATGTCCGAAGATGACCCTTTAGTTTGCTATTTTTTCGAGATATTGCAAACTCATACCACACATGAGTTAGATAATCCTACACGTGTCATGAATTCCCTCACTTGTTTATGTTTAGTAATGCCTTTCACTCAAGCAATTTTTAAATCAAAAAGGCCTATTTTTCAAACAAACAACTCACTCTCATAAAAGAAATTCTTACTTTCCTTAACATAACATAAGCTTGCCTATAGTGTATTCTTACTTTCGCATTATACTTCTCAAGGAATCAAGAGGAGTTTTATTTGGCTGTAATGTCCGCTTAAGGTAAGGGAGGGAATATTTGGGAATCATTTTAGTGACTACACCTCTTTAATGCACATGTTATTATTTTGCCAACAACCTTTCTCGTAGCTTTTCTTTCCTTATAGTACACACTTTATATCTATATTCCCATTTGTTTCTATTTTTATACCTTTGCACTAGCCATCCAAACTCTAGATTTTAATATCTGAATAAGGTAAAGGTTATCCTTGATAAGATCAGAGCCAATGTTTCAAGCATAGTTCTAAATTAGTCACCCTCAACTATAGTCGAGGCGCACATTGTCACTATAGATCAGGGCAAAAATAGAATTTTCTTTCCTACAGAATGTAGCAATTAACCCTTAGCTATATCGACCAACATTTTCCAACCCTTCTTCTTAACATAGTGCATTAAGGATTTTCATAGGATCAAAAGAATTGGTATCAAATAACGGGTTTCGGGTTATCATGTGGTTTATCAATAAACAAGGATAAAGGATCAATGGGGCTCATTCGGGATATATTCAATGGTAGGCAGGCACTAGAGTTATGATTGTTTTTTTTTAAAAAATGCCTCTATCACATTCCCTAAGTCGGACAAGCTACTAATTCAAAGCACACAAGGCAAAACTAGATATCAAGTTAAGAAAGAACCACTTAATTCTCATCACACATGGAAATATGACACATATAAGGATATATCAACTAACATACTCATACAAGTTGAATTACGGTATTACTACACCATTAAGCACAATTTTATTTTATTTTATTTTGAGTCAAACTTAAAAACATATGATAGTTACAATGTTACCAAATTACTGCATTATTCCAAGAAAAACTACCCATGACGTTTGGATAACTTATCCGGACATAGCATCAAAAGACCAAGGTTGAATTTTCAATCCTACTCCTCTATGTGACTACTTTTTTCCTTAAGAAGGTCGTCATCCATCCATCATTGGGAATTGTCACTCCTAAGACGAATCTGAGACTCTATAAAGCAATAAACTAATCCTATTGGTTCAAAGGGGCAATCCTCAGTAAAAGTACCGAAAACAAACTCAATGAACCCAAAAGATAAACATTAAACTATAAACTAACAACTAGAATTGATAAAGCACTAAACAACTATATACAACAGAGAATAACCCACCACATTTTCAAGATAAGAACTATCCCTAGTGCAAAAGTAAAATTAAGATTAAGGCAGGAAGACTTCCTGGGGCCTCTAGACCTCGCCGTCGCCTCCATCAAAAACCATCAAATCATTACCGTTGTCAGCATCAGCATCCTCCTCGTCATCGTCCATCGGCTCATCATTAGGGGCCTCATCATCATCTAAAGTCTCCATAAAGGCAGGACCAGTTTTGCCAAAAAAATGCCACACTCTCAAACATGGGGTAACGTTCTGCCATATCCTCTATCTCACCATCAATAATAGGACGACCATCAATCCTCGATTGTAACTCAGCCATCCCGAACATCGAAGCCATGACACTATCGTCACGGGATTGCCTCTCCTGGGAAGATAGAACCGGTCCATGGGATGTATCAATGGCCTTAGTCCTAGTGAATTCAACTAGCTTACCTGTCAGATCTAGGTGAAAGCCAATGGTTAGATCACATGCCTCTTCCTCTATCCCTAGGGCCCCAAAAAAATAGGTGATCAAACCCTCAAAACAAAAACACCATTTCATATTATTTCTAAACTTCATCATATGTTGTCTAAGGATCGCCCCCACATTAATTGGAATCCTCTTCATCAGCAGGAAGACAAGCACAACTCTATCCCTGGTAACCTCAGACAAGTGCTTTGCAGGTAGCAACACACAATAGAAAATTTTCAACACCACTCGATCCACTAGGTTGAAATTAGCAAAGTGGAGGGTATTAAACCTCCTAGTGTCTTTGCTAAGCCTCCACCAAACATTAGACTCTAAGACTTATAAAGTAGAGGTTTATCCTTCAATACATTAAAATCCTCAGAATCAAAATTAGGGGTGTCCAACAGTTAATTCAAATTTCAAACCAAAAACTTCACATCCTTTCCTCTAATAGCCACAATTTTATATTTTGTTTCTGTGAGCCAATTAGCATAACATTCACGTACTAACGACGAATTGCAGTCACCTGGATGAACAAACGTAAATTGCAGGCCTAACTCTACAAAAGTTCTATAAGTAGCCGGAAATTGAGTTAGCAACTTTACTTCGTAAACATACTCATCCCGCATATATATCGATTCCCTCTAACAGTTAAACCACATCAACCCATATTGTTTCACCGCCTTCTTTTCGAATTTATAGAAGGGTTCTCGATTACTAGACCCAACAGCTTCACCCTTTAAACTTCTTTTTGAACCCAAAATATGTTAGCCTTAGGAGCCATTACAACCTCCAAGAAATTAAAACTAGAAAAAAATAAGAGGGCGGGGGGGTCGGTTGGCAATGGTAAAGGGGGAAAAAGAGATTAAAAGAAAGTATGGAGAATAGGTGAAGATAAAGTGGGTGGAGTTGATTATTGGTTTTATAAGTGGGGGAGGGGTAGGGAAAAGTTTATTTGGGATTCAATGGGGGGAGGAGAAGAGCTAGTGTTGTTAATGGAGGTGTGCTAATGGGGGAATTTGGGAATTTGAGAAAGAAGGAGGACAAGAGTTGGAGAGGATTTGCTAAGCTGGGTCAGGTGATAATGAGTAAGTAAGGAGATTAATTAAGGAATTGGGGGTTTTGAGGGGTTGGGTCAGGTTAGATCCGGGTCAAGACCAGATTTTAAAAATTTGGGTACGAGCATGCTAGGGGATCTAGGCGCCACTGTAGCGCCAAATACCTGGCGTAGAACTTCTAGGCTTGGTGCGCCGCGTCACTTAGAACGCCATTATAATAATGCAGGCACGAGGGAGAGGCAATGCGCCCATAAGGCGCCCAAAATTTTCTCTAAACTTCCATGTCAGGCGCGTGCACCTACTAGTGCGCTTGGCATCAAACTTTGCTCTTATCCCCTTTTTTCACCATTACAATCTAAGTTATAAATCAGAAAATCCGATCGAAATAAAACTAATAATTGAAAGTACATCCTAGATTCTAAGAATTGAAATTACGCTACAACGAAAATTCAAAACTAAAACATTACAATCTATCTATTACATATTATTCATGGGTTGCCTCCCATGTAGAGCTTGACTTAACTTCGCGGCACTATGTAGCTTGGATCCTTCATCATTTAGTTCAATAGCCTCTCGATCAGGATCCGAATCCACACCGAAGTAGTGTTTCACTCTTTGCTCATTTACCGCCATCGCGCGTAGCAACAATAGCATATTTCACTTGTGGCGCGGTGTGCCTAGAAGCTTGCCAAGAAATTCTTTTTGATGTTTTTGAGGGTGGCGCCTGGTGCCCAGCAGTGCCCTTACCACTGTGCCTTTTTGCCTGTCATTTTCTGCACGTCTTTGCTCTTCCTTTATTCATTCCTACTCCAATTCCTCCATGAGTTCATACAATCAGTAATCATATGTGTTTAGTGTACATTCATCACAATTATAACAAAAAATAAAGCTAATATACTCCAGATTATTTCTCGATTCAAGCACTTTATGAACTATTATTGAGAATGTAGGCATATAAATATGCCTGAGATCAATATCATTCAAATTTAACAAATTGTTGAATGATCGTATGATATTACCCGAGGTCAATTAGAATAAGGTGGTCTTCTAATGGGCCCAATACACCTTTTGTATTGGGTCATTTTAGTTTAATGCACCTAAAAAAGGGTTTTGGCTTAGCTTCAACTTAGTTTACTAAGAGTTGGTTTTGAAATGAGACATGGTTACCCGAGTTGGACAAACTACATGGTGAAGTGTGACGAATGATGTTATATGACCACAAGCCAACTATTCATTTATCACTTCAAAAGAATTTAAATGTGCTTTTTTTAAGAACAGTCATGGAAGCCACGTAACCACCTTTTTTCTAATGCAATCGATTTGTCGTTTGACTGAAATGTATGTCATGAGATGTAATGACAATAAAATATTCAACAATTAAACACATATTTGTAAAATAACAATTAATGCAAATAAATAGTTAGCCAAAATAAAATCCTTGTGGTTAGAACCTAGATGAATCCCCAGCGTAGTCATCATTTTGTTACGACCCGATTTCCAAAACTAAAGGTTTCGAAGCCAATTTCACAACTTTTACAATTTTATGATTTTTTTTGGAAAAATGTGTAATTTGGAAGTTGCCACTTAAGTTTTAGGGAAAATTAAGAAAACCATTTAAATGGTAAATTTTGAAATATTACATTTTAAATAAACCAGAGTCGGGTAAGAGTTCAAATAATTCTCTAAGGAAGGGATAGGCATGTTAGAGAATTCTCTAACACGCGGTTGACCGAAGGATTAAAAAGTTTGCCAAATTTTTTAAATGAGAACTTAAATTACTTTTAAAATATTATTGAAAACTTAGATAAAATCCTTTTGAAATTTGTAAAATCTCCAAAAAAAACCTAACTTGAAAGTTTTATCCATAATCAAGTTTTGAATCATACAATTCATTTAAACTGATAAACATGGAGTAAATAACCTTGTTTAACAACCATGAAAGGATATAAAGAAAATCCTTAAGTTATTCACACAAAATCCCAAGTTAAATTAAAGCACAACTAATTTAGTTAAAGAAACTTAACAATTTTATCCTATTTAAAAATTTGAACTAAATAGTTAGTTCAAACTCATAAGCCTGGATTCAAAACTTTTCAACAACTATGAAAGAACATCAAAGGTTCTTAAGTTAATCTATAGGCTTAAATTATGAAACTTAAGAAACGTTTTGAAAATTTAAATACTTAAAGTTAATGAATAACATAATAATAAATAAATGTGTCTCAAAGATTCGTCTAAGTTAGGGGGGTTATATTAAATTTAAACCAGAGAAACTAAGGTTAGAGTTAATACACACTAAAATATCAAATTAAATGATCAAAAGAAGAAAAAAATTAGGCCCAAGCCCGGTTAATGTATGCCCGGGCCAGTGCTTGGGCCTTTCAATTGTTGAGTTCTAGGACTTTTGGCCCATTTGTTTAAACTTTATGGTGTTGCTGCCTTTTGGACCCTTTCTAGGTCATTTCACAATATATATTCATTGTATACACTGAGTGTATACTTGCATTTGTATATGACCCTATTTTTTGTATATAAGATGTATATCAACTTATTTTGGTCTTGAACACTCTGTATATTAACTTTTCGTTGACAATGTTTACTCGATAATGGGAATCGGGCCTCGTTGGCTTATTTTGAGATGCAAGGGAGAACATAGGAGTTCATGCAGAACTCGAACAAATTTCACATGCAACAAAATAATGTTTAAAAGGATTAATAAATTGTCATGAATGAATGAACCAGTTTTCAGACAAAGCAATGCTATCAAAACCAAAGTTGTTTTAAATAATAATGTTTTATGTTAAAGACTCTCACATAGGTTCCATAATTTAATCACTGAATATTACACCTGCAAATCAACATTACAAATAGTAAGACATATTAATGAGAACCAGAAAAATAAAAAAGTTCAGTCAATCATATTTAACAAGTGAAACAACTAACATACACTTAGAACAGACAATTAGTGCTCACAATATACACTAAGAAACACAGAAATCAACCAAGACACATGCACCTGAAAATGAGACGGAACTTACTAAATTAATCATGAAATGACTGCCATCTCTTTAATAAAACCAACTTATTTCGTATGAAGAAACCGATAATACATTAAGCAAAAAAATGTGGAAAGAAAAACAATAATTAGAAACTGGTGCAAGGGGTAACAAGATCATATCTCAACTTTCATTCAAATTATGTAAGAACGTAAACTACTCCTAAGAGATTAAGATAACATGATAACAAGCTACTGCAACACATCAGGACAACAAAGAAAACAACCAAGCACAAGTAATCAATGGATAAAACCGAATAAAGCAGCCATCAAACTCGAAGTTGAAACCAAAGGACAGTAGACTACTCAAGCAGAACTAAATAGAGACTCAACTGATTTTTCACAACAAAACCAAGCTATATCGAAACTAAGAAATGAATATAGAATAGCAGTTCATTGCTTCATTCACAAAAACTCATAGTACTCTAAATTCTAAAATGAATAAAAATAAAGAAGCTAAAGCGTAAAAGAAAATCGTTTTACCTCTTTCGGAGCAGCGAGTCAGGACGACAAGATTGTGACCACAAGCTTACACACTAAACTACAATTTCGAGAATCCAGACGAACAAAGTGTAAGAATTATTTTTAATTATTATTAATTATTTCTTACTGATAGCCCAAGTCCTACCATAAATAATATTTAATAAGGAATAGATCTCGTTCGTACATTGATTACTTGATGTACATACAAGATTAAGTCATACCTTTATACATTGATTCTCCCTTCACCCATTGAGTTATCACATATTCTCTACAACAATTTCATTGTGATGGTTGTGGTAACATAAAGATAGAAAAAAAAGGTAGAAACCAATTAACGATTAATACTTCCGTTTTTATTTGTGATGATGTCCTTCTCATCAGGTATGTTCCCTTAACAATCTCTATGTAATATTACTGTGTTTAAAATCCTGATATTATGTATTTAAGTATTTAATCTTGCATGTGGCATCAGATTCTGGATAGTTTGAACAGATCAATCTTTATAAATTATATAACTGCATCAGCCTTGGTAGGGTAATAAGGAGGTAATTATCGTCCACCATCCCTAAATAAATAAATAATTATGTTTTGTTTTAGATTGCACAAATTCTGAAAATTTTTAATCCTCCCATAATGTAATAATTATGTTTTTTTAGATTGTGCAATAAATTAAAGTGATCGTTATAATGAGTAATAAATAATATGTATGTATTTAGTGCAGTATAGTTTGTTAATCACTAAAGTGACCAAACTAGAAAATTATTGTTTACATATATAATATTTATAATCACTTGGCATACGTAGATTAGTACAGTTCCTTATTCATTGACATATTCATTATTCCAAGAGAGACTGATATGATTTTTTAACTTGATGCATGTACTATATTTCTATAGTTTGTGAGTCACCAAAAGTGGACAAACTAATATTTTAAAATTATCCGTGCAAAAAAATTTATGATGTTATGTTTACTTTGTGCTTATATAGTTTGTTAGTCACCAAAATGACCAAACTAGAGAAATTAATGTCTCCACATATCATGTTTATGTTCACTTGATGCATGTATTATGTTTCTATAGTTTGTTAGTCACCAAAGTGGTCAAACTAAAATGTTTAAAATTATTCACATGCACAAATTTTATGATGATATGTGTGCTTTGTATGGTTTGTTAGTCATCAAAGTGGTCAAACTAGAGAAAGTAACGCATCCACTTCATATTTATTATCACTTGATGCATGTATTATGTTTCTATAGTTTGTTAGTCACCAAAGTGAACAAACTAAAATATTAAAAATTATTCACATGTACAAAATTTTATGATGTTATGTGTGCTTTATAATTATATAGTCTGTTAGTCACCAAAGAGGACAAACTAGAAAAAATTAACGTCAACACATATCATGTTTATGATAACTTAACACGTGTATTATGTTTCTATATTATGTTAGTCACCAAAGTGGTCAAACTAAATTATTTTAAATTATTCACATGCACAAAATTTTATGAGATTATGTATGCATTTGAATTCATATAACTTGTTAGTCACCAAAGTGGTCAAACTAGTATGGTTAAGAAAAATATGCACTCATAAAATTGTCATTTTTCTATGAAGGTTAATAAAATGTCTATTTTGGAAAATAAGTAGATAAATTGACTTTTACTATTGCTAGAATTTTTAAAAGTTTTGTCTAAAGGTGAATCTATCATTCTACGAATGGAAAATTATGAGGTGAATTAATATTTTCAATCAAACATATATTGTATATCCAAACATATCATATATGTTTGGTTAAAATTATTTAATTGCATGTCAAAGATTAAAAAATGAAACTTAAATTATGATAGTGTGTCATAGTATTTACGTAAAGGAGAATTACGATATACTTTTATCGTTTTACTTAATTCACTTTATTTTTATATGTACACATGTATCTATTTGCATTATTCCTCTTCATTTGCATGCTTCATCTATTAATGTGCTCAATGGATTGAATTTCTCTGAATGACATCAACAAGTCCAGTTCCACTTAGTGTGATGGATCTGGATTTGGCTTTGCTAAATGACAAACCTACTGTCATTACTGATAAGAGCAGTGAGGATGAGAAGTCTTTTCATAAATCATAGGAACGCTCTAAAAGATTGAGTCTTATGTTAAGGCGAATGATTGTTGCTAACAACATTAATAGTACTATTCCACAAAAAGAAAGTGTCACGTTATACCTGAAGTTTGTGGAAAAACTTTTTGTTTTGCTAATAATTCTCTCCCTGATACACTAATGGTTGAACTAACGACCATGAAGTCTGATGGGTCGCGTAATATGTAAAATCATATCACCGAGATGACTAACATTGCAGCAAGACTTTGGACCTTGAGGATAAAAACGGATGACACCTTCTTAGTTCAATTCGTTCTGAACTCATTGTCTCTTGAGTATGAACCGTTTCAAATTAATCACAACACTATTAAGGATAAGTGAGATGTTAGTAAATTAACCAATATGGTTACAGAAGAGAGTCAAGACTTAAGAAACAAGGAGGTCATTCCATTAACTTAATATGTCAAGGAGATGGTAAAGGACTTAAGTTGAAAGCCAACAATTTTAAGAAAAATAGAGCACATGCTAAAGTTTAAGAAGATACTCATAAGGAACTCAAGGTTGATGTGTGTCGTTTGTGTAAACAAAAGGAATGACACTATCTGAAAGATTGTCTGAAATGTAAAAATTGATTTGAAAGAAAGGTACATTTAGTGTCTTTTATGTTTCGAATCAAATTCAGTAGAAGTTTCTAATAATACTTGGTGGCTTTATTCTGGTGCAACTACTCATGTATCCACTATGTTGCAGGAATTCACTACGAATCCAAATAAAAATAATTATTGTGCATGGGAAATCGCATGAGGCATAGGGAATTATTGTTTGATTATTTCACTAGATTTAGCACCAAGAATTAAAAAAAAAGAATAAACTAGAAAAAACAAATCTGAAACTTTGCAAGTTAAGCTAAATATGAGTTTTGCTTCAACTTCAAACGACCATAACTCCTAGCACATGATGATTTAGGTATGCTACAAGACACCATAGAAAATATATTTGAATTATATTTCCAAATCCGTTGAGTTTGTTATTTTTTAAGTTCGGGTGACTGAGATGTGACCTTTTGAAGTTAGGTTGTCCACTTTAGGAAAGTTTGCCGAAAATAGTGAGGGGTATTTTTGTCCTTTCCTTATCCAATCAGATTTAACTCATTTTTAGTCATATTTTAAGGTTATAATCTTTTTAGGTTAAGTTTCATAATCCTAAAATATGCTTAGTGTTTTAGTTGAGAGTTCAAGAAGAGGCTAGAAGAGAAAAGAGAAGAAAAGATGAAAGGATGAAGGCATTCATCGACGTTCTTGAGTTTAGTTGCGGATTTTCGCCATGGGTCTAATCTCGAAGAGGTATGCAATATATCATAGTATTGGATTAGTTCACCCACACGCCAATCATATATTTTTTCAGCGAAATTTAATGCTTAAAGTTTAAAGATTAGAGTTCTTAATGAGTTCTTGAAGTTCATTCTAAATCTTATTGTGTTGGAGTTTTAATGTTTCCTTGAGATAAAATTGAATAATTTTAGTGTTTTTGCCAATATATTAGAGTGTAATTAAGTTATGAAATCGAATCCAAGTGATTAGGGTAGAAACCGTTCGAATTTAGGCAATTTAGGGAGAGAAAACGAGCAAGAGTGCTCAACAGAATTTTCTGGGTTGGGGCTTGGCACAGACCACCTGCCAGAGTTCCCCAAACACATCTCTTTTCATTAGGGGTTGGCTCCCCAGGGTCGTCTTCCCCCTCCAGTTTGCCTTAGGTTGCTCCGTTTGAGTTCGTTCAAAGTGCATCTTCACCCCCTTTTGATTCTAAACACTTAAAAATCATCCATAACATGAATCATAACTTTGAAACAACAATTCAAATTCAAGGTGAAGTCAATATTAAGTTTTGAGAGTTCTTCCGAACCTTTTGAGAGAGATTCTACAAGTTTTTTGATGAGTCTTCTACAACTTCTGGTAACTTGTTTTCAAGACTCAATTAAGTGAGTATAAGAGTGAAAATTATGTATTCATAAGTCAAAAGTATCACCTTAGTCCTTCATGTCATTAAACCAAAACTTTTGGAATTAATAATTCACATTCAAGAGACAGTTAAGAGTAGAGTTCAAGAAAGTCTTTAAGTTGAATTATGAATTCTTTGAGATCCATCATTGAATTGAACTAAGTTTTGAGGAAGTAAATAAGACAATGAGAGAGTCACATACATAAGTTCCATAAAGTTACTTAGCCCTTCGAGTCGAGTCAGGTCGAGTTGTTCATGCTCATACTTCTGTATGAACCCTATAAATCGAACAGTGTTGAGTTGAGAAGTATCTTTGGGTTCTCGAGTTGAGTAGTTCATGCTCATAATTCCGCATGAACCCCTCCAATTTGAAAATCATGAAATCATCCACATGAGATCATGAACCTTGAATCCATACTTCAATTCAAGAAAGGTTTAAGAGCCAAGTCTATAAGTTCAGAGCAAGTCAAAGTAAAGTTTATAAAGTTTTCTAAAGTCTATCACAAAAGTTTTCACTTTGTTTTAAAGACTTAAAGTCCAAGTCAATAAGAGTTGAGTTAAATTTTCAAAATCTATAAGGGAACTAAATATTTCCTAAAAGTTAAGTTTCAAGTTAAGCAAAGAGTAAGAGTTGAGTTCATTTCTCAAAAGTTATAAGGGAACTAAGTATTCCCAAAAAGTTAATAAGTATTTTCACATTTAAGTTAAGAGGAAACTCAAAGTTCCAAAAGAGTTTTGAACAAAAAGGGGAATATTGATTCCAAAAGGAGATTTTTAAAGCTAAAGGGTACAGTAAATTATTTCAACCAAAGGAAGGAAGTTAATTAAAAATATGAGGTAAAGTACATTTTGGAAGTAGTACTGAGAACCGATGTGGGGATAAGAGTTCATATTAACTCAAGTCTCTATGTAAACCATTTAGCCAACATAGGAATTGACAGGTCATACTTTTTAGCTTATCACGTAAAGAGAGCTAGTGGATCCACTAAGTTAAGTAAGGTCTTTTACCAATGGAAAGGTATAGGATGGTCCTTGGTCAACATGAGGTGAAATGTTGTATCATCACTTAGGCTCAAAGTGATGGTTGGCGGTGTAACACCATGAAAATCCAAGACTCATGGTAAAGCCTAACATAGGTGTCATAAAGTCTAAAAACTATTTATATGTCCATTTTTAGTGAATATAGGTCATTTAAAAGGTTTAAGAACCAAAACGTTCAAAATGTCCGGGAAGTTGGTTCAAAGAGATGTTAGTGTGCCTTAGCCTTTTTACTAACTTTTAGGAGTCGGAAATGTATGAAAAATGGGTGGAAAGGTAGCTAATGGGTTTTTTAGTTGTTTCATGATTAAAATGTCTGGGTACGACTCCCCAAGGACCAACAAAGGGCCCTTGAGGAGGATCCCTACAGTTTGATGCAACACTGCCTGGCACTGTGCATCGATGATACATACGACAGTCCGTAAGTGGCTCAAAGAGGCATCGAGTCCACTGTCGTCCACACTTAGAAATATTCGTGAAGGCACTTATTTACCTAGATACTGTTACACACGACGGAAGGGGTTGACGAGGCGTCGAGGCCATCGTCATCCTGTACATAGAAAAATTGGAGGAAGCCCTCGCTTGCAAAATTGATGACGGAGACAAAGGAGTGCAGGACGGAGGGGTGATTTCGTCGACTCACCGACGGACAGTCGATCGGGGTCTCGTCAGTAAGGGTCGAATCTCACTGATGAAATTTAAATGATTTTATTTAATTAATTAAGTGGTTTAGGGGTTAGTTAGGGATTAAAGGTGAATAATTAAGTTAATTAACACCCTCTATGATACCCTTCACCCTCATTAACCTAAAGACAACTCTCAAAATAAACTCTCTTCATGCTCTCTTATTTTTCTCTCTACATGAACTCACCATTGAAGGCTAGAAAGAACTAGGATTTGGGGGCTGGAAAAGGGTGGATTTTTCATCAAATTGTTGAGAAACATTAAGGTATGGTTTATATTCACCTTTGATATCCTTTCCTCAAAGGGTTCTTCAAAATAGATTTCAAAAAGTTGAGTTTTCTTATGAGTTTCATTCAATTACGAAATTGAAGTTATGGATTGAGTCGTTAATGAATTCTTAGGGTTATATTGAGTAGATTTAAATGTATTTCTGTTTGTTTATGATAATTGTTGATGGGTTATTCTAATTGAAGAATATGATCCTCTAACCCTAACCCTAGGTAGTGATCTTGACCTATGTTGTATGGTGATCATTCAATTGAGTTGGTTGTTGATTAGATTGCTATCCTATAGTGCTATTATGGTTAAATTAAGATGAATTATAGGCCTATCATGCTAGTTCTTGAGATGAAATTTAGGCTATGAATATAATGTGAAATTTGCCTATGTACCTTGTCTCAAGTTGTGATATAAAGATGAATTGTGTCATAGTGATGCATTGGCCTTGTTGTTATATTGGTTATCATTATGATATGATATTAATCCCCAAGTTTGGTATAGTTATGGGTTGATGGTAAGACCTTGATGATAAGCTATGAGAAAGACTTGGTAAGTCTTAGATTCTCTATCTTTACTTCCAATTGTGATTGATTGTTGTCAAGCCATGAAATTACATTGGAGTATGCCTTGAACTAGGATTATAGGGTGGTATGATATTGAAGTTGAAATGTCTTGACTATCTTGTGAGGTTGATTAAGGTGTATGTGGTATAAGGATGGTGAAAACTATCAATGTTTCTTAATAGGTTATAAACGCTAATGTGTTAACCTCACTTATATGAATTGTGATGAAAGGACTTATACTTATACAATTCTTATTGAGCTATTGATAATGATGACTATACAAGGGTTAGACCCTATGACCTAAATTAAGTTATGATCGATAATTAAAGCCTTAGAGACATTTTAGAAAGGGACTCTAGCTTAGCACCGAGTGAACTAGATAGAGAACTGTCTCTTCCAACGTAGGGAAGGTAGGAGCACTACATTACTCTTGAGATTGGATACCATAATGAATGGCGCATAAAGAGGGTCCCAACTAGATCTCCTAGTTCTGGAACTATGTTTCCCCATAGTAATACTAGATAGTGGATCCACGTAGTCGCTATGTTTTATGTTTCTTACAACCTTGGCAAGTAGTTCGCCTTCTTTCGGTGTAGGGTTTTATGACACTGGATTCCACACTAGCTCATGTGGTATATGTCGGTTAGGTCAAGATGTTCCCAAAAGGTAAAACAAATTTAAAGGTCTTGAACTCTAACTTGTATAACCTAAGGGTTTCAGCTTAGTCTAGGTAGGGGTATGGGACTCTACCTAGACATTGCACTACTTAGTCTTGATGGGAGTCTTACGAGGATGTTCTTATATGTTTATATTAAGATGATATATGATGTATATATGTGATGACCACGTCATACTGTTGATACTATATGTTGAATAGTTCATTTATGAATATGCCTTGGATTATAATGAGAATATAAGATGAAATGTAAGCCTAAATGCAATGATATGTAAAGTTGGACATTAGTCATGTTTTCTTGTTGAGGATACTTGATAGAGTAAAGTTACGGGGCTTTGCTTGGTTATTTCACTTGTTGACTTGATAAGGACTTGTGAGTAGTTGTCTTGCTTATTATGATATGTTTAACTCTTGTTCATTCTTGTGATATTATTCCTTGATGTTAGGATTGTAGTACATTATGATTCTAAGTTTGTTGGGATAAGTGTTACTTGTTGAGATAGTAAGCATGTTTGGTTGATTAATATGACTTACTTGACTTTGCATTAAGCCCCTAAAGGGGTAGAATGACATGTTTTGATAAAAAGTCCCTTTCAACATGTCTTTCTTGTGTATGTGCATAAGATCTCATACTTAGTACATGTGGAGTACTAACCCCGTTTCCTTGTCCCAAACATTTAGGTTTCGGTCGTTAAAGAGTTTGGAAGACAATATTGTGACATTCGTTTCGATGGTATGAGACGAGACAATTGTTGAGACTATTTATATATATATATATATATATATATATACATATATATATATATATATTATATATATATATATACATATATATATATATATATATAATATATATATATATATATATATATATTATATATATATATATATATATATATATATATATATATATATATATATATATATGTTTGTGTGTGTGTGTGTGTGTGTGTGTGTGTGTGCAATAAAAGTAGAAGGCTATGTAACCTTCCTATATGAAGGGTCGATGTATACTCGATATGAATATATATTATGTGTATGTAGAGGTCTACGTAAACCTCCAAGTAGAGAAAATAAAAGTTTTATTTTTCCGCATTTTTTAACCTATGAATGTAATGACATGAAACTAATAGGCTAGTCTTAGTCCTTAAAAAGGATAACGACGCTGGTTACGTCTGAGGGGTAAACCCGAATGTGACAGTTGGTTAGAGAAACTCCCACAGAAACTATGTTACTTTCTTACATAAGTAAAGTTAAGTTTGTCGTTGCATTTTATTTAACGAACTAAGTTAGTTTTACTGTTTTATAAAGCTTTTTATCTATAGCATGTGTATAATTGTTTTATATTGAGTTGAGTATCCATAGTCGAGTATCATATCTTTGAGTTGAGTATTAAATCTCTGAGTTGAGTATCTTATTGTTGAGTATTCCTTGAGTTTCAAGTTGAGAAGAGGTAACCATGTTTCCATTTTCTTATTCAAGTATCAAGCGTACGTTATGCTTTAGAATCCCTTTACATGCTCGTACATTCCATGTACTGAGCCAATTGACCTGCGTCTTCTCATGATGGAGACACAAGTATTCAGGATCATCAATAGAGCTTTGTTGATAAATCCAGAGTTCGAGTTAACCATTGTGAGCCTCCTTATTTCCGCAGGATACCATTTACTTTTTAATTTAGTTAGAAAGTCGTCGGTCTTGTCTCGACTTCCATCTTTATCAGTTAGAGGTTTCATAGATAGTCAATATAGTTGAGGAGTTTGTATTAATCATTTATTTAATCTAATTTTTTAAAGACTAAAGTTGCCAATTTCAGGTATAGTTGTATATATTATTTTTATTCAAAATTGTTCATTTGAGTCAAAGTCTTGTAAAGTTAATTCTATCGAATCTTGATTCAGTTTTTAAGAGTTGTATGCTTAAGTAAATCTTTCACTTGTAGTCAGTCAGGATGAGGGTTCGCTTGGGGACCAACAATGGTCTTTGATTGTCGGCCACGTCCAGAGTGTAGGCTCGGGTCATGACAGCCTTGATTTATTACACACTTTTATGTTCATTCAGTTTTAGGAATTTGATTTCTCTTGAAGACTTGATGTTTCTGGATATGATTTAAGTTTGGAGATGGTTGTTTCAATTTATATAAGAACATTATTTTTTATGGTTATACTGTTCTTACTGATGGTTTACATAGAATGAAACTCGATAATAATTAGACGTATTTCACTAAATGAAAGTTCTGATTATTTGTGGCATAAGTGTTTGAGTCATGTATCTAAAGAAAGATTAAAAGGGTTAGTAAAGAATCAGATTCTTCTGAATCTATATTTTATTGACCTTGATATATGTTTAGATTGCATTAATGAAAAGCAAACCAACCATATCAAGAAAGGTGCTACAATGAATACTCAACTTATTGAAATTATACACACTGATATTTGCGGACACTTTGATGGTTCATCTTTTGGTGGAGAAAAATATTTTATCCCCTTTATCAATTATTTACGGTATGAATTTATCTATTTGTTGGAAGCAAAAAAATCTCAAACAACGGACGCTCTCAAAGTGTACATTAAAGAGGTTGAAAGACTATTAGATAAGAAAGTGAAAATCATTAGGTTAGATAGAGGTGGTGAATATTATAGAAATTTCAGAACAATGTCTAGTTCCTTTTGCAAAATTCCTTGAGAATGGTGAAGTTGGTGGGAGTATTGAATGACACAGTGTGGAAATTAATGATGTAAGGGTAAATATTTCATTGCCCATGAATGTACCAACTTTTGCACCAATCACAAATGTTGTTCCTCTTGTTGAAGAACACTATAACAATATTGAACAACATTTGGGTGAACACTTCAAGTAGGAACTAACTCACAAGTATCTCATGCAAATGAACATAAACAATGTCATAAAAAATTGGACATTATGTGATTAGTTGCAAGAGTCGGATTTTGACATTGGAATTAATAAAGATTTGATTTCATTTTCACGAGTCACAAGAAACAATGAGTCTGATAAATGGATTGATGTCATGAATGAAGAGTTAACAGCCATGGAATAAAACAAACTCTGAGATCTTATTCAATTACCAGAAACTTCTAAAATGATCGAGTATAGATGGGTATTTAAGACCAAACGCGAATCAAATGATAATATTGAATGATATAAAGCTAGACTCGTTGCCAAGGGATACACTAAAAAAAGGAGGCATTGATTATAACGGGACTTTTTTACTCATTAAGAAGTGTTTTGGCTTTGGTAGCTCATTATGATTTAGAGTTACATCAAATGGATGTGAAAACTGTCTTTCTTAATTTAGACCTCAAATGAGGATGTTTATATGGACCAACCAAAGGGTTTCGAAATTAAAGGAAAAAATCAAATGGTGTGTAAGCTAAAGAATTCAATATATACACTCAAACAAGCCTTATGATAATGGTATATAAAATTTAGTAATACTATAACATTTTTTGGTTTTAAGGAAATTATCGTTGATCGGTGCACATACCAAAAGATCAATGGAAGTAAGTTTAAACTTTTAGTCTCATATCGGATGACATTTTACTTGCTACTAATGATTTAGACGTATTGCGTGAGACGAAATACTTTCCTATTATGAACTTTGAAATGAAAGATATGGGTAAGGCATCCTTGTTATTGGGACAGAAATATTTTGTGATAGATCACAAGGATTATTGGAACTACCTCAAAAAGGCTTTACCGAAAGAGTTCTAGATAGATTTAACAAGAATAGTTCTTCAACGGGAATAGTTCCTATTAAAAAGCGGCAAATTTAATCTCGTGTATGCCCAAAGACTGATGTAGGACGGAAGATATTATCTCAATTCCTTAATCTGCTATTGTTAGAAGTTTGATGTACATTCAAACTTGCACAAGACAGTTATTAGCTTTGTGATCGGAATGCTAGAAAGATATCAAAGTATTCATGAAATTGATCACTGAAAAGCTACAAAGAAAGTTGATGGCACGTTATGAAGACACAATTCGTACATTATGGCTACGAAACTTTATTTCAAGACTTGGGGTTGTAGACACCATTACCAAGATGCTAAAAAATTATTCGTGATAATGCTGCAGCAGTGTTCTTCTCCAAGAATGATACGAACTCCAAATGTGTCAAACATATGAAATTAAAGTACATTACTATCAAAGAAGAAATTCGTAAACAAAGAGTGTTATAGATAATATTAGAACTATCTCATGATTGCAGATCTGTTAACAAAAGACTTACAACCAAAGACATTTAAAAAATATGTTCAATGAATGGATCTTGGTTTTACTTATGATTGATACATTTATGATATTTTTACACTCTGAGCTCAAATTATGTATTTTTGATGTACATTAATGAATATCTTGTTTCTCATAATGGTGTATATATCATTGTTTTGAGATATTACAAGATAAATCTCTATGAGACATTATTGTGGACCATAAGGTTATATGTTTTATATCTTATGGACCTAGTATGATAAGTTGTTGATGTAGTAGTACATGGAAGAAAGTATGTAGCTTAATATATATGTACAGCCGTCATAACTCACATTCGTAGTTTGTTATATTGATGTATGTATGATGGACATTATAGAAGAGACTTATCATACGCGCAACTAATGCTCATGAAATATTAATGTTATATGGTCATTGTGCAAAGTAGAAGAATGTAAAAATTATTATTAATTATTTCCTACTTATGGACCAAGTTTACTTGCAACCCAAGTCCTACTATAAATAATATTTAATAAGGAATAGATCTAGTTCGTACATTCGTTACTTGATGGACGTACCAAATTAAGTCATAACCTCTATAAATTGGTCATCTCTCAACCCATTGTTATTCTCTACAATAATTCCATTGTTGACAGTTGTGATAACATAAAGTTAGGGCAAGGAGGTAGAAACCAATTTACGACTAGCATTTTTGCTTTTCCATGTGATGATGTCTTCCTCATCAGGTATGTGCCCTTAACGATCTCTACATAAGACTATCGCTTTCAAGATCCTGATATTATATATTTAATTACTTAATCTTACACAAAGTAGAAGCAAAAAACAACGAGGACTAAGAAAAAACTGGATTCTGATCTTAGAGCTACCCTAAATTGTATGTAACAGTGTAGTTGGTACTTATAGTGTATTTTCGTCTCTAATGCTAATTGATTCCTATGTTTTCCAACCCCTAAGAATGAAGATGAACAGGGGTCTTTTATAGAAAAAAATTGGGGTTCGATTTTAGGGGGAATTCGGGAGGGATTTTTGGGATGAATTTCAAAATTCAACTTCTCCATGGATAAGGAAAGTTGGTTGCTTATGTATATTCCCAAATTCTCAAAAAATTATAACGGGCGAGTAATCAGAGCCATCTGATTTTGACGTCAAGACGAGTGAATTGTTGGGATCACTCCACATGTCACTGGCGCTTGTACGAATTGTCGAGGGAGTGAGGAAGACGATGAGAAAAAATGCAGGGTACATTGTACACGTAGCTGACATCGTCTACATACCGTCTGTCTCGGTGAATTCGCCATGAGATATCGCTTGAGTTAATGTTTGGATGTTGTTGGAGTTAACACTACTTTTGTTTTTAATTTTTGCTACTTCCGCCTGAGTTCTTTGTGTTGGGATTGGGCTGAGTCGCAACGGCTGGACATGTCGGGCTCGTTGGAATGGAATGAATTGTTGAGGAAAAGAGAATGGACTGCTAGGATGTGTTGTAAAAGGCCCCAAAATCTTGGCTTTTGAACGAGAATTGAAGACAAAGTAAGGAATTATTATATTGTAATTGAAGAAATGACTAGATGAATTTCAATCATAGCTAGTTGGAACTAAGAATTTGACTAAATTGAGGGTAATTGGTGATTCAGTTAAAAAATAAATAAGCCGAATTAATAATAATAAATTAACAATCTTCTTAATCTTAACGAATTGTAAACTAATGATTCAAAATTATAACTATAATTTAATAAAATACCTACTAAAATTAAAATCTTTTTTTTTCTTGAGATGATTTCCAAAATGTTTAATAAGATTTACCAATTAAAAAAACATATTATTATTTAAAAAACTATAAAAATTACTAAAACTACTTTAAGATATCCTGGAAAAAAACACAGTTTTAATTTTTTTTTTAATAGAACTAATTATTCCAAAGCGTTTGAAATTTGAAGAAGCTCGAAACTTAATTCCTATCATGGAGGGTCAAAATTGGGTGTCAACATATGTCATTTCATTTTATATTATGTTTTTCTTTATTTATACTACAATATATTGCAAGACTTTATATGAATTGTGCTAGGTTGTTTTCTTCTCGTTTTAATTTTTGTCGTTTATGACAAGCTTAAGTGTTGATTGAGTTTGAGACATTTATTGTCCTTTTCGCACATTTAATTGGACTTATTCATCATTATATTGTGGAACCAGTGCTTGTGCATATCATTATGTATTTGTTGTGGAGATATATATTTCTAAAACTTATTCATGAGTATTAAAGTAGTGGGTAGAGAATCTTAATGGGTTATATTTAGGCGAAATGGTTTGGTGGACCCTTGTACTTGTGTAGAATTGTATTTTGGACATTCCTATTACCCTTTTGCCATCTGAACCCCTCAACCCATCCAAACCCAACATTTTAAACACTTTCTTTAATGTGGCATCCTATGTGGAAAGACTCCACATGGAGTGTGTGATACACTAAAAGCAAGAGCATGCGACGCCTTAAAAAAGCAGTAACTGTCAGATTTTGACCTTTAAAGGTCATTTCTTCTTTATTCCACTCATTACTATTGTTAGTGCCTTCTTGAGATTTTTCCTCTTTTTTTCTCAATCTTGTCTCTGCGCTTTTTTCTTCTTTTATTTTTGGCATCTTTATTTTTTCCTTCGATCTACTCATCTCTTTTTTTGTTTGATTATATTACATTTTTGTTAGTCTTCACGATGATGGTTCAATGTTGCTATTTTGGGATATACGTTGAACTAAAGACATCAAGAACACCAATTAATCCTGGAAGAATGTTTTGAGGCTCCCAAAAATATTCATCCCGGTAATGTGTGTGGATTATTACAATGGGTTGGTTCAAATGATTTAACATTTCAAGAACAATACAACATCAAGAATTCATCAACGAGTTCACGTCAAGGAAGATAAGCAAGACAAGGAAGACATAGAAGACAAAGAAGACAAGAAAGACAAGGATCAAACACTAGTATTGATATCACTATTACTGTGATTGTGGTTATTTGGTTTCTAGCCATTATTTTTAAGATATATTGGTTTGTACTATGTGTTAGTTGATAATGAAATGGATTGTATTTGCTTCAGAAATCTGAATAGAAACTTCATTCAAACACAAATTTATACCAAAAAAAAAACAAAGTCTTCCCAATAGCAACTTAACACAAATTCATATACAAAACAATACAACCAAATCAATTGGGATCAATTCATTAATCAAAAAACAATTACTTAGGATCAGGACATTAACCTAAACAAAGTGAAATCTAATGTGTGCCTTGAGTGTTTGGTGTGCCTTGAGTGCTTGGTGTGTTATGAGTGTTTGGTGTGCCTTGAGTGCTTCAGTAATTCTCCTTTCATAGCTGCCTTTGACTAATTGCAGCTCTTCCCTTCCACCTTAGTCCATTGGGTTTGTAACCAAGATCAATATTTGTAGGAGTTGAACTTGTCAATGTAGCACTATGTAATACCCTATCAGTATTTCCATACTGAGAGAACAACAAAAACCTTAACTTAGAGATGAATTAATATCAGCTAAAGAAATTTAATGTGTTTAAATGATAAAATACATACCTTCTCAGTTACACTACCGCCACCTAATCCAAATAAGAGACCATAAGCAGTTGTCTTTGCTTTTTTTTTTTGGTCTTGTTTTTTATAGGCAAGAGATGCACCACCTCTCAAAGTTGTGTTAGTCTTTCTTTATTGGCTAGTTGCACTAGAAGTTAATTGTTGAGTGCAACTTGCACTTGGACCTGCTCTTGGACCTGCATATGACGTGCAACCTGCACTTAGACCAGCTCTTGGAACTACACTTGAAGTGCAACCTACATTTAGACCTGCTGTTGTAATTTCACTTGGACTTGAATTTACACATGATTGTCTTTCAATTGCAGCATCAACATATGTAAAATCTGAATTTGCAGCATTTCCAACAGTTGCATCACTTATTCCAGTAGCAACAATTGAAGTTCCGGCAGTTCCAGCACTTGCATCACTTGTTCTAGCTGCAGCATTTTTCCACAAACATATATTAAAGTCAAAAGTATAAGAAGAGTAAAATTAGTAACAGAAAGACATTAAAGTACAACTTACAAGAGTTGGACATCCTTTCTTGTTATGTCCAATAGTCTTACACACAGAACATTTCATTTTCTTTCCCTTCCTTGTAGCCTTTCCAAACTTCTTCATAACTGGCTCATCACTATCTTTTCTCTTGTTTTTTCCTGGTCATCCTGGCATGGCTATAATTTCAGGTGGTTCTATGGTTGGTCTATCACTTTTTGGCCACATCTTCATGTTTGTCATAGGTTGAATAAACCTATTGTATGTTTTTACGTATGCTTCTTTTTTATACCAGTGATCAACAAATGACTCAACAACCCAATCCTTAAAATGAATTGTTGTAAGTGTATGTCCACAAGGTATTCCCTTTAATTGTCATGACCTACAACTAAGCACCTTCTTTTTTTAGGTCAACAACATGTTAATATGGTGAATCACAAATCTCAAAGCTAAGATCACCATTAAAATTTACCTCACAATTATCTGCAATTTCAACGTTTTCTAAGAATATCCATAGCCATTGGTGATACATCGTAATCCATTTTTTCTGAAATTTCTATCTTTTGATTCATTATTTTCATAACTTTGACTCTTATTTAATCTAGCATAGTGATTATTGATTTGCATCTAGCACCTAAAATCCAAATTTCGAAAGCCTTACACATGTTGTTCTCAACCACGTCACACTTGCTATGTTCTTTAAAATATGTGCTACACCATGCTTCCTATTTATACTTAACAGAGCTTCTATAATACCTTCTTCTAACTCACTTAATTCATCAAGTTTGGACTGTAAAAGTACCTCAAATGGTGTCAGGCAACTTGTCAGAATTTTTCTTCCCTTTCTTCACCCCTCCAGTCTTTCTTCCAGTTTGCCCATATATGCCTAGAACACCATTTAATTTTGGCATCTGGCAAGACATCAATAAGTACAAGATGAAGACCCTGTCAAAAAAAGAACATTTGACATTCAACAATGTTAAATATCAATTACTCCAAAAATAAAAGAATAAACAAATAATATAGTAATACCTTCTGCATATCATACATCACTGTTAGTCCTTGACCTGCTCCTAATCATGTCTGATGCACTTGAGAAACCAAGACCATGTCTCATTGGTTTCTTTATCAACTATTGCTCATGCTATAGGGTACATCTGATTATTTCCATCTTTGAAAATGCAGGTTAACAGTTCACCTTTACATACACCTTTAAGAAATGCACCATCTAAACCAGTAATCCTCCTACACCCTTCTTTCCATCCACTTTTTAATAAACCAAGACAAATATAAATGCTCATAAACACCTCATTTCATGGAATTGTGTTCTTGGATGTCCTAATAGATATAGTAGTTCCAGGATTTGTGGTCTTTAATTGCTCAGCATAATCATACAACCTAACAAACTTGTTTATGAAATCTCTTATATGTTCATTCATAACTTTCAGTTTTTTCCTTTATACAACTTGTCTTACTAACATACAAACCATACTTCTTTTGTATCAAAAACTGAATCTGATGTAGTTTGATGGTAGGCTCACTCATAATCCTCTCCTTGTAATTTTTACTAATCCAAATGGGGGTACACAATTTGATTCTTGTTCTTTTAAAACACTTGTGGATTGTAATATATGTTTTAACATCTGAAGTTTCCGATGTTACCATCAATACTTCCAAGAATATGTCAAGGCTAACCCTTTTTCTTACAATGTGCCCTTATCATTTCCTTCTCATTAGGTTTCAAGTTAATATTAACACCCTTCTGAATAGAGTAAGTTCGTAGACTCCGTTAACTCAATGTTTTCAAAAATACCATATACAATTGGGCAAAAAAACTTTTTTGCAGTTGGATCAAAATAGACCTTTGTACCACGTGAATTTCAATATCATACGTGGATTATTTTTTTTCTTTTTGGCCAACATGTACGTGGTTTGTGCACACGCGCCATTCCATAACAAAGAAAGTGTTTAAAATGTCGATTTTGGATGTATTGTGGGGTCCAGATAACAAAATGGTAAGTATGAGTGTCCAGAATACAATCCTTACAAGTACAAGGGTCTATCATACCACTTTGCCTTATATTTATATATAGCTCACTATTCCTTATAATGGAATGTTCATGTGAGTGTCATGTTTGAAACAACCATATATTATAAGGGCTAAAGAGTTTGTGTGGATGGTCTACTTGAACTTGTGAGCCTGATTTAATGGAGGAAGAGGAGGAAAATGAGTCTTCCGCTGGGTATTGAGTCAGGCCAGAGGTTTAAAATTTGAATTAGAAAATAATTCAAAGTTTATAAAATCATGATGCTTTTGATACGACTTATAATGATTGATTGAATGTTCATATCAATCAAAGTAGGTCAACTTCTATTCGTCATTTTATTCAAATATGCTCGAATAACTTTTATAACGAGAATATGCTCATTTGTCTCATTTCACTTAATTATACCAATCAACCGCAATAAAGTGGTTGAGAACCATAATGTTTCAGATTCAAAACTAAGGGACATTACTATGAAAATGAGACTTCATCCTTATGTAACGATCCAAAAAAAATATAAGAATAATGGGTACTTAAGGTATTTTAATTATTAATTAAAAATCTAAAATTTGAAGGGCATAATGGTCTTTTCGCGTATTAATTAAAATAAACCAGGTTTGTATTAATTTTAAATTATATTTGACTAAGTCTTGAATTAGTCTCCTAATCCTAATAGTTCTCTCTCTCATGCTTTTTAACTCTCTCTCTCACATTCTCCATCTTTCTCATGTTATTCTGCCAAGCACAACAACAAAAAAAACAGAGAATATATCAACAGTTCTTCACGCTTGAAGAACTCACGTGAAATTTTAAGAAAAACAAAGCAATCAAAAAAATATTAAGGCGAAGAGAAGTTGTTTGTTGAGTGGTGCGGACGTTGAGGTAACTTGGATTGATTTTTGGAGAGAGTTTTGGGTAGCGAATTCTTCGTCTGAACATCAATAAAGGTATGGGTTTCTCTCATGGAATTCTTTCTCTAAGAGTACTTTCTTTCAAACGTTTCTAAAACTCTTGAAACTAAGGTTGTTCCCCTTCGTATGTCCTTGTCCTTAGCTCTCTAACGAATATGTACGATGGGTATGTTGTGCTGCTAGACTTTCGCATGAATGATGTGTTTAAATTTAATATGAATGTATTTATGTGCGGTAAATCACGATAATGATCATCAAAATATGTCCGGAAAGTTGATGTATGGGCGTGTATAGGGCAGTGTTTTACGCACTGTTTTGGGGAGTATAAGTTGTGTATTTATTGTGCATTTTATGTGTGTAACGGGTGTACAATATTATGTTCATGATGATGAAGTATAGTGAATTGAATAACCATCTTATAGCTATTTAAACTTATAAAAAAAAAATGCACCTAAAAATGGTTGAGAAGGGCAAAAATTTCCAGATTTTTGTACCCTTCAAAAGTGTCAAATTCTGAGTTTGTAAAATAAAATAAATTAAGTGAGGTCAATGGGAATCGAACCCAAGACCTCACTTGTGAAAGAAACTGGAAAAAAAAGGGAAGGGGCTTAGGGGAATCGAACCCCTTAGCTTCTGGTTTGCTGGAAAAAGAAAAAAAAAGGGAAAAAGAAATGGGGGCTGGGGGGAATCGAACACGAGACCTGGGGGAAGTGGAGAAAGGAATTAATTGAGTAAATTAAATGGGAGGTGTGGGATTTGAACCCACGACCTCCAAGTGCGCGAGAGAGAGGGGAAAAATGGGAAGAAGAAAAAACGTCAGGCGTGGGAATCGAACCCACGACCTCAGGGACTGGAGCAGCGAAAAATAAAAATAAAAATAGAGGGGTTGTGGGGGTTCGAACCAACCACCTCACAGCTCCTCTCTTCAGCAAAAATTAAAGAAAATAAGGGGTTGTGGGGGTTCGAACCCACAACCTCCCTATTGTAATAAATTTAATTCTAAAATCAAAGGGGTTGTTGGGGCTCGAACCCCCAACCTTTCGGTTAATTAATAGTAAAAAAAAATAAAATAGAAAATTTATTTTTTTATGTAAATAATGAGATTTAATTTAGAATTCTAATTAAAATAGAAAAGCAATTTTTATGTAAATATGGAGATTTAATTTAGAATTCTAATTAAAATAGAAAATTAATTATTGCATGAAAATGTTGAGAATTAATTTAGAGTTCTAATTTGAATATTAGAAATAAAATCAATGAAAAATATAAATGATATCCAAGTGATTCAAGATTTGGGTTTCCGTACCCAAACCTCCGTATTGATACATAAGTCATACGTGAGTGAAATATTCAAGAATAATGTCATCTACTTAGATAAAAAAGATCAAGATCTTGGCATATATACAAGATACATAAGTCTTGTAATGCATAATCTTAGGAAAGTAAGAATCACTTAACAAACTATAAATGAAGCCCATGGCTTGTATGTGTAGACACATAAGTCTAACATACGTTCAAAGATAAGTGAACCTAAGACATACGTAATGAAATGAAGAAATGAACATTCACGTAATAAGAGGTGAGTAACTATGAAAAATAAAGGTGCTAATAATGAAGAATGTGGTGACAATCATGATGTGAGGCTAATGTATATGATGAGAGCAATATCAAATGAGCCTAAGTAAATGTTATCAATACGTACTCACCAATGAGAATGTAAGATAATGAAGAGACCAGTCTGTATGAACACTCTAATGAAAATATTGAGTTTAAAACACTTAATACTAATGATGATGAGAAATCATCTATTGAGCTATGATGTCCTCATACTATAAGCCAACTTCCATGATGTATGAGTTGAATGTAATGGAACTTTATACTGAGCACCGATAGGCTAGCTATGAGCGGTGATGCCTTCTTTCGAGAAGGGTGGAGGTTCACGTAACTCTCATGAGATGAGACTGTCCGGCTTGCCGGGTATGGGTCTCAATACATCTCCTAGTCTTTGAACCTATATTGCCACTATAGGGATCTGGCGGGGTTAAATTCCCATATACGCTAGCATGTTATTTAATCGCTTTGGCCGGTGATTCCACCTCTTTTCTATGCGGGGGAGACACTGGATTTCATGATGCTCACATGATCTATATCGATTAAAGTTAAAGTTTCCAATGAATGAATGAGGTCAGCCTCAAATGAATCATATAAAGAAATGAATGATACCGAAGGTGTTAGGATATGATAATTAAGAGCTGAGCTAGATTCAGGTAATAACATTAGGTTATTCCTGATCATTGCTCAACAAACACGATGAAAGTCTTAAACTACATCCTAGGTATAGCTAGTGTTCGCACTGGCCTATGAATGAATTGAGATGAAATATGTATGAAGGAATGAAGCAGACTCTGTGTTTGCTAAAGAAGGCTCCCTAGTTCAGGTCTCATATGTTGAGCCCTCATTTTTGGAAAGTCTTAAGGTCAAGTCCATGATAACAAGGTCTCATGGCATATGTATGAATAATGTGAAAAAAAAATTGTGTTATATGTTATGTGCTATATGAAGATGTTATGTGTTGTGTGCCATACGATAATTATAATGATGCATGTCACTCTCATGGCATAATTTTCTCAATCTCAATTTAACAAGTCAACTGACTTGACTTCCAAAAATCATGTTGTTAAGAAAGAGCTATTGTTCCTCATGCATGTCTTTGGTGTGTGCTTGCATATACCCATACTTAGTACAAGTGTGTACTAATTCCATAAAAACATCTACTTTTAGGTGCAGGAACAGGTGGACGGTAGAGCTACAGGTTTGTTGTTGCAGCTATCCGGACGTCAGCATTCATCCGGAGTTTGGTAGGTCCTCATGCTTTCGAGGATGCTACCGTTTTACATTCTAGCGTAGTTTTAGAGTTGAGCTAGTGGAGCATGTTCCACTAGTGTTTCTTTTATGTTTTGCTTCAGACTTTGTATTGGTGCTATTTTGGCCGATATACAATTAATACTTAATGAATTATTTCTTTCAGTTACTTATCTCTTAATTGTTAGATGGTTGATGATGAACGATTACGAAATATAAATAATGTTTAGCAAGTATGATTAAAGAATCAAAAGGTTTAAATTTTCCGGTAAAATTAACCTATGTAAAGTAAGAAGGACGTAAGTAGGCTTGTTTGCGACCTTTGAGAGGTCAACGACGCCGGTCTCGTCTAGGGTCTAGATTCCAGTCGTGACACCTTATTACATTACAAGTAATACCTGAAATTCCTAAAATGCTCCTCAAATTCCGATCTTGGTAAATAAGGCCATGGTTCAGTCTTTTCTTTGTGCCTTGTTGTGATAAGGGGGGATATGTTTTTGCATACCGGCCAAGTTTATCAACTTTTTCAAAATGATAAAAAGAAAGGTAGGCTAAAATAGAGAGGAAAAACCGTTAATAGAGAATCAAAATCAATTTACCGATAAATTATGTGATTCTTTTCATCCATTCTAGTGTTTCCGGTGAAGGTACATGTATTCCAGGAATATAATTAAAGATGCATAAAAGTTAGCCCAAACACCACATTTATTGGGTAAAACTTACCCGCATTGGTGTTTACCACCGTGCCAATTTTAATGTGTTTATAGTTCATTTTATCCAAGTAGCCAATTTATACTAATATTCAACTATGATTTTTCATGTGTTAGCACAATGTATTTTATCTCACATTTGCTTCTTATTTAGGACATCTTTCTTTTCTTCTTAAATTTTTTTCTCTCGTTTAGTTTTGGACACATAAATCATAGTTGCATAAACCGCCATTACTCTCATTTCAATTCGCCATTACCAAAACTGCACTTGAGAAGAAAATCATGGCATCGATCGGAGGAGGAGACCGGCTGACTAATCTGCCGGAGGAGATTTTACTCCAAATCCTCTCTGTGTTACCGAACAGTAGACAAGTTGTTCAAATGAGCGTATTATCATCGCAATGGCGATTTCTTTGGAAATCCATTCCGGCATCACTCTATTTCAACTCAGAAGATTATCTTTACCCTGACGACGAAGAATATATTATGGCTCACACAGCCTGTGTTAATAGAGAGCTTCATTATTGGAGGTCTTGCGAGAAAATCAAATCATTTAGGGTTTTCCCTCAGAGTTACGAGGAGCTTATTGAACATGATGTTGATTTGTGGGTGAACTTTGCTGTTAATGTAGGTAAGGTTGAAGAGTTCACTTTGAAATTTTGCTATTTTGATTCTCTAGATTTTGCGTATAATTTTCCTGAGTTCGCGTATACCAATACGGTTTTGAGGAATTTGGTGTTAGGATATTGCCGTTTGAGACCTTCTGGTAATGTGAAATGGAGTAATTTGGTTTCTCTTTCGATTGGGGATGCGGTTATGACAGAGGGTGTAATGGAAAAAGTATTATCAGGTTGTCCTAATTTGGAGTGCTTGGAATTAGATAAAGTTGTTGGTGTTCGTCGTCTGGATATCACCTCTGTGAAGCTGAGAAAATTGATTGTAACAATTTATGAAACAGAATGTGATGATGACGATGAAGACCATTGCCTCAAAATTCATGCCCCACATATTCTACATTTAGAACTTTTGGGATTGTGTTACGATAAGATACACTTTCAGCTGAGAAATGTGGCTTCACTTGTCACTGCAGTCCTTTCTTTAAATGTTCATTTCGCTGACCTTGAAGAGAATTTGGAGAAGGAGTGTAGATATTTACAGGAACTTCTTCACCACGTTGCCAATGTCAAGAATCTTGAATTGGGTCCCTGGTGCATCGAGGTTTGTTCATACTTTGCTATTGAATTCATCAGTTAGTAACATTAACAATATCACTACTTATGACTATGTTTGAAAGTACTAAAGAATAATATTCTCATGGCCAATTTTGTTGGACAGTGGTAGGTAATTGAACAAAAAATGACTCTATTTATATAGGATAGATAACATTTAACATTTTGAGTGCTTTAATCTTGAAGACATGTCAATGGGTGTGGGTTGAGCACCATAACATCCAATTCCCAACAGAGAAAAACATTAGGTGATTCTTCCCCTCTATTGTAGCCTTGGTTGACAAAGTGCGGTAAGAAGTGGCAAATGGCAAGTATCCTTTGGAATTCACAAACTGGCCCCAACACCACTTTTATCAAACAAAGTCACGCAAATGTGTTTTTCCAAACGTTAACATACTTAGTGTAATCCCACTACTTTTGGCCTAGGGAGGGGGTGTGGCGTACGCAAACCTTACCCCTACCTTTGTGGGTTTTCTCCAAGTGCTTAAAAATCAATATGTAGATTTCCAAGACAACCTTGAATACTTTGATGTGCCTTGTGCCTTGTGGCGAAATAGTCCTATTGTTGAAGTTGTTTTTTCTAATTATTGAACAATTTTCATTTCATTTACTAAGTATGTTGCATTTCCTAGTTTTTGACGTGTTTTGCTTTATCTATTTGTTTTATAAGTGCCTGTCCATACTGGAGTTTAAAGGGTGGCCTGTTCCACCATCAAGCTGGAAGTTCTTAAAACTTAACGCAGCCTTAGAACCGTATGACTATCCTGGAATTTGCAGCTTTCTATCGAGTTCATCGTGTCTTGAGACATTGGTCATTGACTGGTGCCATCCTAAACCAAGAGTAAGTTTCTTTTAGACCTTTATTTTTTTTACTTAATGTAATTACTATAATACTATTAGCGAAAGATGCTATATGTTTAGTGCTTCATGGAAAAAATCATTATACTGCTTCTTTCTTTTTTTTTTGAATTGAGACCACCTTACTGTTATGTTTCATATAGACATATCAAAGGTTACAAAGAGGGGGTTTGACAGCTTATCCTCTTCCAAAAAGGGGATTTTGGAAAATTTATCACCTTTTTAATTCGTCTGCAATCAACTTCTTTGCTTTCTGCGTCTAAGATGAGAATAAGTGGTTAATATCTTGGATTTTTTCCTGCAGAAATTGCTGTCAATGTACACCAATGAGGATGAACGACGGAGGAGATTTGAAACACATAGTTTTAACTGGTCAATGCCACATCTAAAGATGTTCAAGTTCATTAACTTTTGTGGAAAATCAAGTGAAAATAAGTTTGTAGATCTGTTGATCAAATGTTTGCGCGAGAATGCGATAGCACTAAAGAAGTATGGCATTGCTTTAAAATTCAAAGGGAGAGATGTGGTTTGGAATTATGTCGTTAGGAGTACCTAAGCTTCAGTTGTGTTTCCTTGTTGATAACCTTACGCCATTCTCTTTAGTTACATAACAACCTCTTACTTTTGGTTTATAGTTGATAGACGAGGTTTGGATTCAGTACTCAAAAGAAAATAGTTGTTTGTTTGTAGATTTTTCATTTGTAAGCACAATGTATTTTTTGTTTGATAATCATGTAAGAAAGCTTGATCTAAGGTTGAATGTCATTTTGCAGAAATTGTATTTCTTTGATAATCATGTAAGTCCATTTTCTGTTGTTAAAAGGGGGGATGTGAAGTATAGTTTTAAACTCCATGACGTTATGTACTCATCCAAATAATCACATCTAGTCAACAGGGACTTAGGGCTACACATTTATTGTTCCGAAGAATTTCTCACCTATAAATAGTGTTGTCTTACTTTTCTTTGGAATTCATGATCATTTTATTTTTTTCACAATCAACTCTTCGGCTTCCTGTTTCCTCTTTCCTACAGGGCCAGCTGTCAAGGTACACAAATAAATAAACAGACCAAAGTGAAAATAAGTTTGGGTTGGCATTGTACAAATATTTGGTTATTCATTTCCCTTTCTCCTTTTCTAAGTGACTTTAAATAGAAAAACTCCGGTGAGGGTAGATGAAAGGAAAAAAAATAAAAGAAGCTCATCAATTTCCTAATTAATTATGTAAAGATTGGTCTTCACCTATAGTTCATCGAATAATATAATTAAAAGTCTTCTTGTCTTCTTTATAATAATTACTCATAAGAATTTAATATTAATTCACCATACAACATGAATTATTGTGACTTAGAGAATTTGATAAATTTAATATTGGATTAATGTGTAACTCTCCCTTGTAGTATTTAAAATTTAATATTTATTCAACAATTTATTAGATGATTAATAGTATTTGTATTTGATATATGTATAAATGACAATATGACTTTTGCCTAATGTTGTCACGACCCAAATCGAGCCGCGAGTGGCACCCACACTTATCCTACTATGTGAGCGAACCAACCAATCTAAACCCAAACGTTTCAGTATAATGTAAACAGAAATTAATGCGGAAGACTTAAAACTCATTAATGAAAATAGATTAATAACTTCTAAAAATTCAAATACTTATTATTCCCCAAAATCTGGAAGTCATCATCACAAGAACATCTATCCTCAAATTACTAATCTAAGAGTATCTAAGAAACTATAAGTAAAAAGCTAGTCCATGCCGGAATTTCAAGGCATCAAGACATGAAGAAGAAGATCTAGTCCAAGCTAGAAGCATTAGCTCACCTGAAATCTTATGTAATGAAGACTGGCTAGAGTGCGGTTGAGTTGAAGACGACGGTACGTTTGTGCACTCCACAAATAACAAGAAAGAAACTACAAGTAGGGGTCAGTACAATGCACAAGTACTGAGTAGGTATCATCGGCCAACTCAAAATAGAAAACAGTATATTTAGATAATATCATAAAAACCAACTACAATACTCAAAAGATAGCAACATCAAGTTCTATAATCATAATTAAGTAATGCCAAGTACACCCATGAGGACTCAAGCCTCAATACCATACTCATTTGGGAAATAGGTTCATTAAATTGAGTATATTAACATCTTTCAAGATTCATTATCTTTATTTCTCTCGTGTCGGTACGTGACACTCCGCTCATATACTATCCTGGTGTCGGAACGTGACACTCCGATCCTCATATACTATCCTGGTGTCGGAACGTGACACTCCGATCCTCATCATACTATCCTGGTGTCGGAACGTGACACCCGATCCGTATTCTATCCTGGTGCCAGAATGTGGCACTCCGATCCTCATTTTATCCTGGTGTCGGAATGTGACACCCGATCCATATTCTATCCTGGTGCCGGAACGTGACACCCGATCCATATTCTATCCTGGTGCCGCAACGTGGCACTCCGATCCTTATTCTATCCTGGTGCCGGAACGTGACACCCGATCCCCTAATCTCACTACTTTCGTTCATTAAGACTTCTTTTATACCAAGGCATCATCATTAACAAAGTAGATTAGGGTTTTTCAAGAATTAGGATTCAATAGCCTCATCATGCTTATTTTATCACAATTATATAATCACATTCATGCAAGCATACAATTAAGCATATAAAAGGGTTTACAACACTATCCAATACATATCATCCGCTATTAAGAGTTTACTATGAATAGCATAAACCATAACCTACCTCCACCGAAGATTCGTGATCAAGCAATCTACTTTTCAAAGCTTTGTTTTCCTCTTCGTTTCTCCTCTCCTCGATCGTTCTTCTCCCTCTTGTTCTTTCTATTTTCTTATTCAAACCCTCTTCTTTTACCCTAATTACCATATATTTAATTATAAAAGATGATGAATTAACCCATTAATTAATTCAAGGTTATCTCCTTTAACCCCAAGTAGTTAAATTATTAACATTAACCCACTAAATTTATAATTATAGCAGGAATAGTCCAAAACGCCCCTTAAAACATTTACCAGAAATCCGACCCAGCCTGGGATTACGCAGCCTGTGACGGCCCGTCGTGCCTACGACGGTCCGTCCTGCTGCTTCCGTCACAGAGTTCAGAGACTTAATTTCTGTGGAAGATGTGTGACAGTCCGTCGTGCCCACGACGGTCCGTCCTGCCATTCCGTTAGGAGTTCAAAGAGTCGATTTCAGTACCTAAATTTCAGAATTCTAAGTGTTTTGGAACGAGACCCCCTCGACGGTCTGTCGTGCCCATGACGGTCCGTCGTGGGATCCGTCGTCTCAGCCAGTTTTTCCAGAAATAAAATCTGCTGCCCAAAACGACTAAACAGGTCGTTACAATAGATACCAATTTACCCATCGTTCTTCTCGAACGATCACAAGAAAAGAAACAAGGGCGAAAAGGAGTACCTGAATCTGTAAACAGATGTGGGTATCTTTCTTGCATATCCGCCTCCTTCTCCCAAGTAGACTCTTCAACTGGCCGATTCTCCATCCAAACCTTGATGGATGCAATCTCCCTTGACTCTTGACCTCAACTTGCGGACTTCTCTAGCTAAAATAGCAGCAAGGCTCCTCCTCATAAGACAATTCTCATCAAGCAAAACCGAATCCCAACGAATGATGTAGTTTCCATCCCCATGGTATCTTTTCAACATAGACACATGAAATACCGGATGCACTCCTGACAGCCCTGGAGGCAAGGCTAATTCATAAGCCACTCCCCTACTCGCTTAAGTACTTCAAATGGTCCAATATACCTTGGGCTTAGCTTACCTCTTTTACCAAACCCAACCGCATCACCCTTTCATGGGCGAAACCTTCAGCAAGACTTGCTCACCCTCCATGAACTCCAAGTCTCTAACCTTTCGATCTGCATATTCTTTTTGCCTACTTTGAGCCACTAGAAGCTTTTCTTGAATGCATTGCACTTTATATCGATTCCCTCCCTCAAAAGTCAGTACCCCAAGGTCTAACCTCAATGCATCAAACCAACCAATGGGAGACCTACATCTCCTACCATACAGTGCCTCAAATGGGGCACCAATGCTTTGAGTGATAGCTATTATTGTATGAGAATTCTGCTAAGGGTAAGAAGTTATCCCAATGACCACCAAATTCTATCACACATGCACGAAGCATATCCTCCAACACTTGAATCGTTCGCTCAAACTGACCATCGGTCTGAGGATGGAACGCAGTACTAAGGTCCAACCTAGTACCCAATTCCGCATGCAATGTTTTCCAAGACTTAGAAGTAAATTGCGTACCCCTATCTGATATAATGGAAAGTGGAACTCCATGCAATCGCACAACTTCCGAGATGTAAACTTTGGCTAACTTCTCTACATTGTAAGTCACCTTGACCGGAATGAAGTGAGCAGACTTAGTTAACCTATCAACAATTACCCAAATGGAGTCATACTTACCCATTGTCTTGGGAAGACCAACCACGAAATCCATTGCAATTCTTTCCCACTTCCATTCAGGAATGGACATTCTCTGAAGTGTTCCTCCAGGCCTCTGGTGTTCATACTTTACTTGCTGACAATTTGGACATTTGGCAACAAACTCCACAATGTCACACTTCATTCTACTCCACCAAAAATGTTGTTTTAGGTCACGATACATCTTGGTTGCACCAGGATGTATAGAATACCTTGAGCTATGAGTCTCTGTAAGAATAGTGTGGATCAAATCATCGACGCGGGGTACACATACCCTTCCCTTAATTCTCAAAACACCTTCCTCATCGATTTTTGCTTCTTTAGCCTCTCCTCGCAACACTTTATCTCGGATCCGAATCAGTTTCTCATCAGTAAACTGCTTTCCCTTAATCTTATCAAGGAAGGAAGATCTTGCCTCCACACAAGCCAAAAATCCTCCCTTCTCATTTACTCTAACCTCATAAGGTCATTAGCCAGAATCTGACCTCTCTAGCCAATGGGCGTCTAGAAACTTGCAAGTGAGCTAACTTCCCATGCTTCCTGCCTTTCTACTTAAAGCATCTGCCACAACATTAGCTTTCCCGGATGATACAAAATAGTGATATCGTAGTCCTTCAGTAGTTCCATCCATCTCCTCTGTCTCAAATTCAAATCTTTCTGAGTAAAGACATACTGTAGGCTACGATGATCCCTGTAGACTTCACACTTAACCCCATATAATAGTGTCTCCATTGCTTTAATGCAAAACCACCCGCGCCAACTCCAAATCATGGGTCGGGTAATTGCGTTCGTGCACCTTTAATTGCCTTGAAGCATAAGCAATTACATTCTTCTCTTGCATTAGCACTGCACCCAAACCCGAATAGGATGCATCACAATAGACAATGAAATTCTTACCTTCCACTGACAGGGTAAGGATTGGTGCAGTGTCAGCAAGGTCTTGAGCTTCTGAAAGCTTTCCTCACATTCATCCGACCATAACAAGGAACATTCTGCTTAGTCAATCTTGTCAATTGGGAAGCAATAGAAGAGAACCCCTTGACAAATCGGCGGTAGTAGCTAGCTAAACCAACAAAGCTCCTTATCTCTGTAACATTAGTAGGTCTCTCCCAATTCTTCACTGCTTTAATCTTAGATGGATCCACCATCACTCCACCTTAGAACCCACGTGCCCCAAGAAGGACACTGAATCTAGCCAAAACTCACACTTGGAGAATTTGGCGTAAAGCTTTTTCTCCCTCAACATTTCCAATACAATTCTCAAGTGCTCCTCATGTTCTTTCTTGCTCTTTGAGTATACCAGTATATCATCAATGAATACAATGACAAAGAGATCCGATATGGCTTAAAAATCCCATTCATCAAACTCATGAACCAGCAGGGGCATTCGTAAGCCAAAAGACATTACTAAGAACTCATAATGCCCATACTGGTCCGAAAAGCAGTCTTGGGCACATCCGTTGCCCATATTTTTAATTTATGATAACCAGATCTCAAATCGATTTTTGAGAAGGTACAAGCACCTTGTAACTGATCGAACAAATCATCGATGCGAGGAAGAGGATACTTGTTCTTAACCGTTACCTTATTCAGTTGTCTGTAATCTATGCACATTCGAAAGCTTCCATCCTTATTTTTCACAAACAAAACAGGAGCACCCCAAGGGGATGCAATTGGTCTAATGAAGCCTTTTCCTAACAACTCCTGAAGTTGGGCCTTTAACTCTCTTAACTCAGCGGGAGCCATTCTATAAGGGGGGTATAGAAATGGGGCGAGTACCCGGTTCAAGATCAATGCAGAAGTCAATATCTCTATCCGGTGGCATACCAGGAAGATCTGCAGGGAACACATCAAGAAACTCACGGACTACCGAAACTGACTCAATTGAAGGTACTTGGGTAGTGTCATCCCTGAGGTGTGCCAAGAAAGCTAAACACCCTTTACTAACCATTCTCTTAGCACGAAGAAAGGAGATGATACAAACTGGAGTGGAAGTGTAGTCACCCTCCCACACTAATGGATCTGTCCCAGGCTTGGCCAACGTTACAGTTTTTGCATTACAGTCTAAGATCGCAAAATTCGGAGAAAGCCAAGTCATACCCAGAATTACATCGAAGTCAATCATTTCTAGGATAACCAAGTCTACATAAGTATTGCTCCCCACAAAAGTCACAAGACAAGACCTATATACCCTTTCAACTATCACAAACTCACCCACCGGAGTAGACACACGAATAGGCATGTCAAGCAATTCACAAGGTAAATTAAGACCAGTAGCAAATGAGGAATATACATAAGAAAATGTGGATCCAGGATCAAATAATACAGAAGCCATGCAATCACAAACCAAAAGATTACCTGTGATAACAGCATCAGATGTCTCCGCTTCAGATCGCCCAGGGAAAGCGTAACAATGGGCCCTATCACCTGTTTGCCCGTTGCCCCTACCATGTTGTGTGTAGTGGCTCCAGTTTGCCCATCACCCCGGTCGTTTTGGTGACCACCATTACCTCGACCACCACGTCCTCCAGAATGACGGCCTCTTCCATGACCACCTACTTACCTCTGACTATGGGAGGTCTGTAACTCTGTCTTGGACAATACCTCTTAATGTGTCCAGTCTCCTCCCCATCCATAACATTCTCTGGATTCAATCGGTCTCTGTGAGAATGACGAAGTCTGGGAATAACCTCCAACCTCAGAGAAATGTTGACCGGTCTGAGGTGGACCCCCAACTACAGTCTGTAGTGAAGACTGAATGGGTCGGGCTAGATAAACTCTTGAGCCTTGCCCTCTAGAGTAAGAATCATTAAACTCACCTCCCTTTCGAAACCCTTTTGACGTCGATGTCATGGTGAAGTCATCTGGCTTCACTCCCTCCACCTCTATCATGAAGTCTACCACTTCCTAAAAGGATTTCGCTGTAGCCGCTACCTGTAAGGCTGAAATCCGCTACTCTGACCTCAACCCCTTCACAAAACGGCGAATCCGTTCTTGTGGACTGAAACAAAGCTGGGTGGCATATCTGGAAAGTGCACGAAACCTAGCCTCATAAGCAGTAACCGACATGCTGCCTTGCTCTAGGCTTAGAAACTCATCTCTCCTCCTATCCCTCAAAGCACGAGGTATATACTTCTCCATAAACAAGCTAAAGAATGATGCCCAAGTCATAGGTGGTGCCTCTATTGGTTGACACTCAACATGTGACCGCCACCACATTTTGGCGTTCCCTTGAAACTGATAGGTCACAAACTCAACACTAAATCATTCTACTATACCCATCTTGTGTAGTAGCTCATGACAGTCAACTAGAAAATCGTAGGCATCCTCAGATTCAGCACCCTTAAATACTGGAGGTTTCAATTTCAAGAACTTACTGAAAAGTTCATGCTGATCACTTGTCATTATAGGCCCTGTAGTCAAACGAGGAAACGTGCCTATTTCCAATGAGGCATCCATGTGGGGAGCCATAGTAGCTGCATGTTGTACCTCCGGAACCTGAGGTGCTGGTGCAGAAATCACTGGAGGTGTCTGGCCCTGATCAGATAACCCGCTAAGATAAGCAAGAACCTGATTGATCATCTCTGGGGTAGGTTGGGGTGGCAATTCCTCATTCTGTACTTGTTCATTCTCCCCTTCCTCACCCTCTCTTACTACTTCCTCAGTTGGTGGAGGAGTCACCGCCCTTGTACCAGATGGGCTAGGTGCTTGTCCTCTTCCTCTAGAGGACGTCCTCCCACGACCTCTTCCACGGCCTCTTGCCACTACTCCTCTTCGAGCTACAGCCCTGTAGCTGGCTCAGACGCTTCTTGTCTTGCCGGTGTTGGTGTTGGCGCAGTCGTTGCTCTAGCTCTAACTATCTGCGAAATAGAGTGAAGATGGTCAGATACCAATTTGTATCACCTAGATACCAATTGGATCCAGTATATAGCACGAAAGAAAGAAAGAAAGAGTGAATTTTCCTAAGTCTTATAGCCTCTCAAAAAAGTAAAGGCGTCCCCCTACCATTCCTTAAGACTCTACTAGACTCGTTCTTGTGTGATGTATCAACGACCTAATGCTCTGATACCAAGTTTGTCATGACCCAATCGAGCCGCGAGTGGCACCCACACTTATCCTACTATGTGAGCGAACCAACCAATCTAAACCCCAAAATTTCAGTATAATGAAAATAGAAATTAATGCGGAAGACTTAAAACTCATTAATGAAAATAGATTAATACTTCTAAAAATTCAAATACTTATTATTCCAAAAATCTGGAAGTCATCATCACAAGAACATCTATCCTCAAATTACTAATCTAAGAGTATCTAAGAAACTAAAATAAGTAAAAAGCTAGTCCATGCCGGAATTTCAAGGCATCAAGTCATGAAGAAGAAGATCCAGTCCAAGCTAGAAGCATTAGCTCACCCTGAAATCTGATGTAATGAAGATTGGCTAGAGTTGCGGTTGAGTTTAAGACGACGGTACGTTTGCTGCACTCCACAAATAACAAAGAAAGAAACATACAAGTAGGGGTCAGTACAATGCACAAGTACTGAGTAGGTATCATCGGCCAACTCAAAATAGAAAACAGTATATATTAGATAATATCATAAAAACCAACTACAATACTCAAAAGATAGCAACATCAAGTTCTATAATCATAATTAAGTAACGCCAAGTACACCCATGAGGACTCAAGCCTCAATACCATACTCATTTGGGAAATGGTTCATAAATTGAGTATATTAACATCTTTTCAGATTCATTATCTTTATTCCTCGTGTCGGTACGTGACACTCCGCTCCACATACTATCCTGGTGTCGGAACGTGACACTCCGATCCTCATATACATCCTGGTGTCAGAACGTGACACTCCGATCCTCATTATACTATCCTGGTATCGGAACGTGACACCTATCCATATTCTATCCTGGTGCCGGAACGTGGCACTCCGATCCTCATTCTATCCTGGTATCGGAACGTGACACATGATCTATATTCTATCCTTGTGCCGGAACGTGACACCCGATCCATATTCTATCCTGGTGCCAGAACGTGGCACTCCGATCCTTATTCTATCCTGGTGCCGGAACGTGACACCCGATCCCCTAATCTCACTACTTTCGTTCATTAAGCCTTCTTTTATACCAAGGCATCATCATTAACAAAGTAGATTAGGGTTTTTCAAGATTTAAGATTCAATAGCCTCATCATGCTTATTTTATCACAATTATATAATCACATTCATGCAAGCATACAATTAAGCATATAGAAGGGTTTACAACACTACCCAATACATATCATTCGCTATTAAGAGTTTACTACTAATAGCATAAACCATAACCTACCTCCACCGAAGATTCGTTATCAAGCAATCTACTTTTCAAAGCTTTGTTTTCCTCTTCGTTTATCCTCTCTGTCGATCGTTATTCTCCCTCTCTTTTTCTTTCTATTTTTCTTATTCAAACCCTCTTTCTTTTACCCTAATTAGCATATAATTAAGTATAAAAGATGATGAATTAACCCATTAATTAATTCAAGGTTATCTCCTTTAACCCCCAAGTAGCTAAATTATTAACATTAACCCACTACATTTATAATTATAGCAGGAATAGTCCAAAACGCCCCTTAAAACATTTACCAGAAATCCGACCCAGCCTGGGATTACGCAGCCTGTGACGGCCCGTCGTGCCTATGACGGTCCGTCCTGCTGCTTCCGTCACATAGTTCAGAGACTTAATTTCTGTGGAAGATGTGTGACGGTCCGTCGTGCCCACGACGGTCCGTCCTGCCATTCTGTTACGAAGTTTAGAGAGTCAATTTCAGTACCCTAATTTCAGAATTCTAAGTGTTTTGGAACGAGACCCCCTCGACGGTCCGTCGTGCCCATGACGGTCCGTCGTGGGATCCGTTGTCTCAGCCAGTTTTTCCAGAAATAAAATCTGCTGCTCAAACGACTAAACAGGTCGTTACAAATATTCTTCTCACTTTTAGTATATATAATATGATAATATGATATATGATTATTAATATTATTATATACATATAATATAGATGATAAGTATTATTAAATTAGATAATTTGATTATGAATTAATCTGAGGAAGGACAAAAGTCATTAGCATGTTAATTAAAATGAAACAATTTAATATTTAAATTAAATATAACATTTAATATATACTAGGAGAAAAATCATACTTCAATATTAACTTTTTTTTTGTTATATATATATATATACTAGACACATGCGCCCGTGCTAGCACGGGCTCAATATATGTTAGTTATTTTTGTCTCACTCTATGTGATACAGATAAAATTTAGAAAGTTTGTCAAATTTTAATATGATTATTAAATACCTTAAGTTGTTAATTATTGTAATTTATAGTATCTTTACGTAATTTTTAAATAAGATATGTTATTTTCCTTGTTCCAATATATGTGACACAAATAAAATTTCAAGAGTCAATATATTGTTAATTATAGCGTAGAACCACTCATCTGAAGCAGGCATGTTGGCTGCTTCTTGTGTTGTTAAGATGGAATAACTAAAATATGAATAAAAAATATATTTACGTATACGAAATTCAAATCAATAAAAAAGCTGATTTTAATTAAAGATATCTACTAATTGAAACACAAATTTTAAGGCGAAAATCTCGTAAATCAATTAGTAAATGTAGAGGTCTTTAATTATCAAAAATAATACTCCCTCCGTTCACTATTAATTGTCACACTTCCATTTTTAAGTCAAATGTTTAGTGCTTTATGTTACTTCTACTACTAAATCTACTATTACTATCGACTCTAAATATCAGGGTGATTTTTCTTTTTAATTTTGTCCCCTTATCTTTCTTGAACCCCAGACCTTAGGGTTGAAATGTCAAGTCTAATTCAATAGGTCAAACAACTAGTTATGTAAATAAGCACACAACTGAAGCAGACATGTTGACCATCAGTTGTGTGCTTATTATATCACTTATACATAGAAGTATATTATATATATATATATATATATTATATATTATATATATATATTATATATATATATATATATATATATATATATATATAATATACTTCTTATGTATAAGTGACAATAAGCACACAGCTGAAGCAGACATGTAGACCATCAGTTGTGTGCTTATTGTCACTTATACATAAGAAGTATATTATATATATTATATATATATAATAATTATATATATATATATATTATATATATATATATATATATATATAGATATAATATATATATATATATAGAGAGAGAGAGGAGAGAGAGAGAGAGAGAGAGAGGATGATCAAGGGTAAAAATGTAATTTTATACAAACAAAATCTATTAAGAAAGATAGCAAGAGAAACAAATAATTCTAGAAACATCTCTTTGTATATGAAGTAAATGATGATCAAGGGTAAAAATGTAATATCATACTTACAAATATCTATCAAGAATAATAACAAGAAACTAAATAGTTCTAGAAACATCTTTGGTTAATGTTATTTCTACCAACTCATTTTTTTATCTCTCCACCTCTTTTTATGAGTTATTGTGATATAAATTTATTACTCTATTTAACTATTACTTTAATTAAATCCTAATAATTTTATATTCATTATGTTTGCTAAAAATGTCTACTTTAATATACAAATTCATTACTTGAAAATATAGTTAATAATTTTCACCTTTTTTTTACTCTAATTTATATACCTGAAAAGAAACAAGTATGATAAAATTAATAATATATATTAGATTGAAATTAAAGGATAAATAAAATTAATTTCAATTTTTTAAAAAATATATATTTTTAAAAGATGTTAAAAAGTAACTTTACAAATAAAATGAATAAGATGATATATTTGCATTTAAAGCAAACTAAAAATGTTTACTAGATTATAAAAGTGTAGTCCTTCATTAAAATATATAATCAAGTTAGTACTTTACTTGATTTCAAACATATTAATCTAAATATGTGAATTGATGTAAGTTTGATTTGAAAAGTTGAGGACGATCTAGGTAATATGATCATTTCATATATATTTCATTTTAAAAACTATAAATTGTATTTATTAAACTTCATTAAAAAAAATCCAAGTGGTAAATTTCCTTCACAAGTTACATGACTTTTCTAAAAACTATAAATTATAAGATTTTTCTAAAACTAAGTCTATGACACAAATAAATAAATATTAATTCATTCTTCATTTCACTCACTTCTCATTTCTCTCCTCTCTCATGTCTTATACCAATAAATTTCTTACCCTTTATTTTTTATTTGCATCCCAAATAATATACACGCGGTGTAGATCTCTTAATAGTTTTTTTTCAACATTAAGAACTACATTTCGATCAATTCTCTATATAATGACCCTACTTTTGTAAAATAATTATAAGACAAAAAGTAAAATTCACCGTTTCTTCGTGTACACATCACCTTTGAGACTTGTCCATATAGCCAATTTTCAGCAAAATTCAATTGTTTCACACTTTTCAAACACCCTAATAAATCATTTAACATGTTAAGTTCAATATCAACCACAATTGCGTTTCTCAAAATTCTTAATTCAAAAGGAATGCAAACTAATGAGCAAGCTCTACAAGAACAAAATTTTCAACAATTTCAGAAATTTTTGTTATGTCCTTCCCTTTGGTTCTCTTCAGACTTTTCAATTTCATGGTGTTGCTTTTGTTTTTGGATTGTAGAGATAATTTTTGAAGTATCTAATTTACTTGATTTCTCTTTTTATGTATAATCTCAAAACTTCACATAACATATATGTCATTATATGATTTATTGAAAAATATATATTTATTTATTATCAGTATTTTATCATAGTTAAAATCATCTTAAGTAAGTTATATCAATTATTATATTAACTACCTCATGTTAAATTACTGTCGTATATATTATAAGAACTTTTGCTGATATCTTAACTCTTCTTTATTTAAGACAAGACATTTACTCAACATGTTTATTAATTACTTTTGAAAAATTAATCCTTTACTATACAAAATTGTTTTCCTAATCTTAATAAATATTAAGACACAAAGTCATAACTTTTTTCATCCTTTTATTACTTTATAAAGAATAAGATGATTCATTATAATTTTCATCAAGTAGGTCATTATTTTTTTGTTAAAAACCTATTATGTTATATTGTTTTTTCCTATCATGTTTTTTTGAAAATATCATAATAATTTTTCTTTTAAAAATCAAATCAAATTTCTATTATAAGATTGTAATATTGAACCCGTAAACGGGCCTTTCACTATCTAGTGTGTGCGATACAAATGAAATTTGAAAAAGTGAAGTAAATTTTTATGAGTTTTTTTTTTTTAAAATATTTTAAATTATTAATTTATTTACCTTTTGCGTCATTTTCGAATAATATACGTTACTACATCTGTTTTATTTTATGTGATAGAAGTGATTTTAGGAAAATTATCGAAATTTCTTATATGATTCTCACAAATTGTAGTATCATTTTACTGTGATTCATAGTACTTTAGTTATTACTTTATTTTCAAACAATATATGCAATTTTTTTGTTTCGATAAAAATAAGGGGGTCAATCAAATTTCATTATGTTATTTTAACTATGTTTTTCTAAAAGTATCTTAAATTGTTACATTGCGTTTTTAAGCATTTTTTAAAATATAATTTTCAAATATGTAACAAATTAGAAATTAAAACGAAGAACTAGAGTTTTCAAATCATTATATTTCTATATTAAAATGTTCAAATCTTTAAAACTTCACATATATGCACAAATTAATAGACAATGATTTTTTAAAAATAAATATATGAAAGCTCATTTTAAAATAACACATGTTATTTCATTTTTAGTATATGAATCTCTCCTTTTCGATTTATTTAACTTATTTTTTTATTTTATTTAAAAAAGAAAATGACTTCTAATTTTAAATTTTTTATATAGCATATTTAAGATCACAAAATTAAAAAATATTTCAATACTCAAAATTTAAATATACATATAAATTTTAATTTCAATTGTGATTGATTCCACCTAATATTATACTTGATGTATAATTATTAACAGTTAAGTGTAATCATTATTTATTTAATCATAATAAATAGATATCACAATAACTCATAAAAAAAGAACAAATAACAAGAATGAGTGAGGTAATACTAATATATACATACATACATACATACATACATACATACATACATATAATAATTATATATATATATATATAATATATATATATAATAAGAGAGGTTAATAAGAGGAGGTGAAAAACGCCACGTGTCAGCGCCCAATAAAACTAATTTTTTAAAAATAATTAAAATATTAATTATATCGAAAGGACTAAAGAGTAAATTAATTTTTTATCTGAAAATTTTTTTACATCATTTTCTAATTTCTACCATTGTCGATTTCTTTAATCATTCTAATTTTTACCATTGAGGACGATCAAGGGCAATTTTGTCATTACATAAATATCCTAGAATGTTTATTTTTATGTTATGACATCAAAAAAGTGGTAATAGATTTATAATAACAATACAATCAAATATATTTTCTTAAATGACATGTGTATCCTAATGATGTGACATTTAATTTGGATCCACATTTTTATAGATTTTTTTTAGTGTAAAATTTTCATTAAACCAAAATATTTATTAAACAATGGCATTTTAATAATTTTATATTAATAAGGGTGAAATAATAATTGTATAATTAATGGCCAAAATGAAAATCTAGAAGAATCCATGCATGTCTTAAATTTTAAAATTGGCCCATAAAGATACTTTTATAATTGTGTTAAAATGAAGAGATTCTATTAATTAACTTTTTACAAGCAATAATAAATGCTAAGCTGTTTTGACATGTTTTTGAAAGAAAAATTTGAACTAATTTAAAGTAAAATGTGTTTGAAGAGTAATATTTTTGTTCCGAATATATATATATTATATATATATATATATAGATATATATATATATCTATATATATATATTATATATTATATATAAGATATATATATATATATATAAGTGGGAGGACGACCAAGGTTCATTCCAACAAAAATCTATACGAAAGATAATAAATAATTCTACAATTCTCTCTTTATATATAAATGAATAATGATAAAGGGTTTAAAATGTAATTTCAAATTAACAAATCTATCAATAATGATTACAAGAAAATTTAATATTTTAGAAACATATTAAGATATTGTTATTACCATTAACTTATTTTATCATTACTTTACTTCTTTTCTTTGGAGTTATTATGATATCTATTTTACTTTAATTAATTCTTAATATGTTTTCTATTCATTATGCTTATAAAAAAAAAAAGCCTACTTTTATATACAACTTTATCATGAATTAATTATCTCCATCTTTATTTGGTTTAATTAATAAACTTGAAAATAAACTTCTATTAAATGGAAGAGTGAAGTGGAAGGATGAACAAGGGTGAAAATGTAATTTTATTCTAACAAAAATCTATGAAGAAAGATAGTAAATAATCTAGAATTCTCTTTATATATATATAAAGTGAATAATGATCAAGGACAAATATTAATTTCATACTAACAAAATTCTACGAATAATGATAACAAGAAAATTAAATATTTGAGAAATATATTAAGTTATTGTTATCACCATTAACTTATTTTATTATTACTTCACTTTCTTTTCCTTTTTGAGATATTGTGATATCTATTTTATTATTACTCTATTTTTTTATATATATAGAAGAGTGAAGTGGGAGGACGACCAAGGGCAAAAATATAATTTCATGATAACAAAAATCTATTAAGAAAGATAATAAATAATTCTAGAAATCACTTTTATACATAACTAAGTATGATAAAGGGCAAAAATGTAATTTCATACAACTAAAAATCTATCAATAATGATAACAGAAAATCAGAAATTTAGAAAATATTAAGTTATTGCTATTACCATTAACTTATTTTGTTATTACTTTACTTTTTTTCTTTTCTGAGTTATTGTGATATCTATTTTATTATTACTCTATTTTACTTTAGTTTGATTCTTATATTTTTCTATTCATTTCTTATAAAAAATGCCTACTTTTTATATAAAACTTTATCATGAATTAATTATTTCTATCTTTATTTTGGTTCTAATTAATATACTTGAAATAAATTTCTATAATATGGAAGAGTGAAGTGGGAGGATGACCAAGGGTAAAAATATAATTTCATTCTAACAAAAATCTATTAAGTAGGGGTGGACATTCGGTATTTCGGTTCGGTTTCAGTTTTTTTTTTTCATTTTTTTTGGTTTTCGGTTCTTGTAAATGTACCAAAATATTTTTGTTCGGTTTGATTTTTTGTTGTTTCGATTCGGTTTTTATTAATTCAGTTCAATTTTATATTCGGTTTTTTATGGGCCTGCTTAGTGTGCTTTTTAAAATTTTAAACTTTACAATTTTTTTGTTTGATTTTTCAACTTAAGGGCTAAAAAGTAAAAATAGACAATAGTTATCTGTATAATTTCATATCAATTGTAATCGTAAAAATCCTTACTAATTTCATTTATTTGTACTCTTTATTATTAAGAATCCCTACTATTTCAATTCATTTGTTTGTATTCTTTATTCGTAAGAATCCTCACTAATTTATTTAGTTGCATTTTTTATTATTTCATGCATAATCATCTTTTTTAATCGAGAAATATGTAAATTGTCATCAAGATGAAAATTATCCAAATACGAAAAATGTGTAAATTACTTTTTTCGGCCACTATATTTTCACGACCCAAATCGAGCCGCGAGTGGCACCCACACTTATCCTACTATGTGAGCGAACCAACCAATCTAAACCCCAATATTTTAACCATAATAAACAGAATATAATGCGGAAGACTTAAAACTCATTAACAAAAATCAATTAAATAACTTCTAAAATTATCAATCATTATCCCCAAAATCTGGAAGTCATCACACAAGAACATCTATCATCAAATTACTAAAGCTAAGAATGTCTAGAAGCTAAAACAATAAAAATAGCTAGTCCATGCCGGAATTTCAAGGCATCAAGATGTGAAGAAGAATCCAGTCCAAGCTAGAAGCATTAGCTCACCCTGAAATCTGGTGTGATGAAGACTGGCTAGAGTTGCGGTTGAGTTGAAGACGATTGCCACGTTTGCTGCACTCCACAATTAACAAGAAAAACAAATACAAGTAGGGGTCAGTACAAAACACAAGTACTAGTAGGTATCATCGGCCACTCAAAATAGAAAACAGTATATATCAGATAATAAATAAACCAACCAAATACTTAACAGGTGATAGCAACACGCATAAGAATCATTTGCAACAACCCCAATCACATCTGGGAGGACTCAAGCCTCCACATCAACTCTTTGGGAATTAGTTCTTTAGATTGAGTATATTAGCATATTCAAGATTCATTCTCTTACTATCCTGGTGTCGGAACATTACACTCCGATCCATATACTATCCTGGTGTCGGAACGTGAACACTCCGATCCATATACTATCCTGGTGTCGGAACGTACACTCCGATCCAGTACTATCCTGGTGTCGGAACGTGACACTCGATCCATATACTATATCCTGGTGTCGGAACGTGACACTCCGATCCATCACTACTATCCTGGTGTCGGAACGTGATACCTGATTTTTAATATCATATCTAGTTCAT
>JAKWJD010001762.1:5549032-5593615 GCA_027705065.1 Solanum peruvianum | reverse complement strand
CGAGGTGGATCCTCTCGATTCACTTCCTTCTAGCGTTAAACTCCTTCTCAGGCATCTTCATGCCCTGATTCCCAAAAAATTATCAGACATAAATTACCCTACATGGAAAATCACCGTTCTTACAGCCTTTGAGGCCAATTACCTTCTCAAATACGTCGATGGAAGCACAGAATCGCCGCCGCCGGTCAGTCACACCGGCACGGACAAATCAAAAAAACTAATCAGGCCCATGCCGCCTGGAAAGACGTGGATGGCCAGATCCGATCATGTTTGATTGCGTCATCTCTCCCACGGTTCAGACACCGTCCGATCCTACACAACTGCTTCAGCCCTGTGGACGGCCCTCGCAACACGCTATGCATCAATTTCCCACTCTCATATTTTTCAATTGCGTGATCGTATCCACACATTACCAAAGGCACGAAAACTATGGGCGAGTATTTAGACGAGGTCTCCACCATCATCACAGCCCTCGACACCGTGAACGAAATCATTCCCAAAAAAGATCTTGTCATGTGCGTCGTTCGGGGGCTCCCATCAGCTTACTCCTCCATTAAACAGGCGGTTCGCATCAGTCCAACGCCTGTTGACCTGGCTACTCTCTCCTCGTGGATAAAAAGTGAAGAAATCAACGTGGATCTGGAGAGCAAACTTCTTCTCCGAGAAGCCGTTGTTATGGAGCCGGCCACCGCCCTCACCGCAAGCCAGAACTATCACGGGGGGTGTGGTGGCGGCCGGCAGGGGAGCCGCGGTGGCTACGGCAGAAACAGCGGAGGCCGCAGGCGCGGCGGTCGGCAGGGCAGTCGCCCGCCGTACGACGGTCAGCAGCACACAGCAACACAAGCCTGCACTCCTTCGGCAGCGGCGGGCGACTATCTTCAGCGGCGGGCAGGGACTTACGAGCGGGATCGTCCAACTTGTCAATCTGTCAGAAAACAGGACACCCGTTGTTCGTTGCTGGTTTCGGTATGAGGAGAGCCAAATAGTGATAACCGTGCCATGCATCTCAAGCCGGCCCTTCCTCTGAATGGCTGTTGGATACTGGGGCCACACATGCACGTTACTTCTGATCTATCCAAGCTTAAGCTCCAAATCCATATCATGACTCCAATGGTATTAATGTTGGCAACGGTGAGTCCTTTAATATTCTCACACTGGCACGGGTACCATTAAAACCCCCACCGCTATCTTTCACCTAGGTAACCTTACCCACGTCCCTATATTAAATCCAATCTCCTTTCAGTTCACCAATTTACAAAAGACAATAATTGCTCACTCTTGTTCACCTCTAAAGATTTTCAGATCCTAGACAATACTACCAAGAGGGTGATTTTTCAGGCCCCTGTGAGCATGGTCTGTACGTTCTTCCTGGCACAAGTTCGTCTGCCCCCCAGTTTCAGAAAGCGTTCCTGTGGCTCCGGTGGCTCTTTCGGCTGATGGCCACAGTCTGTTGTGGCACAGTCGTCTGGGTCACCCGTCTACTCAAATAATAAATTCTTTAATGTCTCAATTAGGTTTTTCTTCCATTCATGTAAACAATTGTGACTCCTGTTCAATTGCTAAATCTCATAAATTACCTTTTACTTTATCTGAGAAGCGTACAACTGCACCTTTTCAATTTTTTCATTCTGACCTATGGGGTCCTACTGTTTCCTTCATTTGCTGGTTTTCGTTATTATATTTGTTTTGTGGATGATTTTACAAAATACACTTGGTTTGTACCCACTAAAACACCAATCACAGGCATACACCACCTTTGTCACTTTTGAAAAATGGTCAAAACAATTTCAATTCTCATGTTAACTTTTTCGAGTGACAATGGAAAGGAATATGTCAATAACATCTTTGCCAGTTCTCGCATCCCTGGTAATTATACATCAACCTCATGTCCATACACTCCCGAACAGAATGGGTGGCTGAGCGTAAGCATCGTCATCTCATTGAAACGGTGGTTACTCTTCTACATCAATCTCATCTCCTTATCTCCTTTTGGATAGAAGCTCTAGCCACCGCAAACTACCCCTCATTAACAGAATGCCCAGTCACACTCTCTCCAACAAACACCCTATCAACTCCTTTACCAAGAACTTCCCAATTATACCAACCTCCGCGTCTTTGGGGTCTTGCCTACCCTTGGCTACGCCCTCATATTACTCACAAATTACAAACCCCGATCCCGTCCTGTATTTTTTTGGGCTATCATCCTACCTCCAAGGGTTATCGTTGTCTTGACCCACAAACTCATAAAGTATACATATCTCGTCATGTCAAATTTATCGAAAATGAGTTTCCCTACGAGTCTATTTCCTCCTCCACAAATACATCATTCATTGGCGTCCTTCCCCTTTTTCCAACATACTCACAGGGTCCCTCACCACCTTCCCCCACACCTCCACCCACTACCCAACCAGCCCTCATCATCACCCCCTTCGACCTCACCCACCCACAATACACTCGCAAACCACCACCCCACTCACAACCAACCCGAACCACCCCCATCCCACAACATCTCCAGCCGATCCGTTTTGGGTCCTTCCCGGCCACCCCCGATCACCCACCGCCCGGGCCCCCCCCCAATACTCATCCATGTTAACCCGTGGCAAAGCTGGTATCTTTAAACCCAAAACCTTTCAGGCTACCATACTACCAAATACACCCCCTTCCCGATAGTGACCAAACAACCTACTCTGTTGCCTCAAAAAATGCTTATTGGCGTCATGATATGGATGACGAGTTTAAGGCTTTGACTGATCAGAAAACTTGGGTTCTTGTACCTAAGCCCCATGGGCGGCACCCAGTGGGCTGTAAATGGGTGTACAAAATTAAACACAATGCGGATGGCAGTATTTCCAGGTACAAGGCTCGTTTGGTTGCTAAAGGCTACAATCAGGAGTATGGGCTTGATTACTCCGAGACATTCAGTCCTGTTATTCGGCAGGAAACCATTCGCCTGGTACTATCACTCGCTGTGCGCAACAATTGGCTCATCAATCAGTTGGATGTTTCCAATGCTTTTCTTCATGGCATGCTTGATGAAACTATGTACATGATGCAACCCACCGGGCTATGTTGATCCCGCTTCCCTCAACATGTTTGCAAACTCCAGAAGTCTCTGTATGGGCTCAAGCAAGCCCCCCGTGCTTGGTACACACGTCTGAAAAGTTCTTCCTCCAGGGACTCGGCTTGTACGTGTTGCGTACACGACACAAGTCTGTTTACTCGACATTCAGCACATGGTACAGTCATTCTTCTTGTCTATGTAGATGATATCATTATTATAGGCTCTACTGCAGCTCTCATTCAGGATGTCACTCGAGCTATGCATACTACCTTTAAAATGAAGGACCTTGGCCCGTTACATTATTTTCTGGGAATGGAGGTTTCTCGGACAGGCAGCGTCTTGTTTCTTCATCAGTCAAAATATGCTCGAGATCTGTTGCAGAAAGCTGGACTGGAAAAATGCACCAGTCAACCAACAACGATGTCAGTCTCTTCGTCTACGAATGGAGCCGACACCCCCTTTGCCGATATCACCCACTTCCACAGCATCATTGGGGCTCTACAATATCTGGCCATTACCCGTCCTGACATCCAGTTTGATGTCAACCGAGTTGCTCAGCGCATGCATCAACCAAGTGAACATGATTACCATTGTCTAAAACGCATTCTCAGGTACATTTGTGGCACTCTTGGTCGTGGTTTACTCATTCGACCCGGGGACTTGGAGCTTCGGGGTTTCTCAGATTCAGATTGGGCGAATGATAAAAATGATAGAAAATCTACATCGGGGTTTCTCATTTTTTTGGGGCCGAACCTGATCTCCTGGTGTACAAAAAAACAATCCAAGGTCTCTCGGTCCTCAACTGAAGCTGAATACCGCGCCCTTGCTCTTCTTGCTGCTGAGACCATGTGGGTCACATATATTCTTCGCGAACTCCGCGCCACTCACACTGTTCCTGCTCTCTATTGTGACAACAAATCAACCATCTGTGTGGCCAAGAATTCCGTCCTACACACCAGAATGAAGCATGTTGATACCGATTGTCTCTTTGTTCGCGATGAAGTTCAGGCCGGCACCATGACTGTGCAGTATGTACCCACTGAAGAACAACCGACTGATATTCTCACCAAGCCTCTCCCGAGCCGACAACACGATGACCTCAGTTCCAAGCTTCCGTTCGCTTCCGCTCAGCTCAGCTTGAGGGGGGATAATAACAGATAGTATTAAATAAATAGTATTAAATAATATTAGTATTTACTGTGTACTAATCCTAGTCCTATTAGGATTAGTACTCCTTAATCCTAGTCCTATTAGGATTAGTACTCCTTCCTATATGTCCTATATATATCTCCCATGTATTCCCTTATTAGGTTAACACTTCAATACAATCAATATTCCTTCAGTAAGTATAATTCGTCTAAAACCATAACTGCTTATTTGACGCAAGGGCAGATTCACAATATGTTATGTAGATTCCTTGGACCCAATTGCTTTTTCTAAATCCTGTATAAGAAATTTATTTTAGTATGAACTTGGTTCAATAGGATGCATCTGATTTGAAGTGAATTAATCTTTGGTACATCTTAAATAGGGAGTGCTTATTTCAAATCACTGCCATAGAATCTCCAAATGAAGGTCACTCTCGAGACAACTAAAGGACTGACATGCCTCCATAGCCCAGAAGCTAAAATTATATATCAAGATTTCAAATTATTTATTTATTTTTGCTAGCTGCTGTATGTGAACTCCTATTTCTTCTCGTCCTTCTGAGCTCAGTATCAATCGGAAACCAAGTACAGGCTGCTCCATTTTCATCCGATTCTCTATTCAAGAAGTATGAAAATGCAGCAATGGTGCTACATTGATCAATTTTCACTGTTTTATGTCATATTTCCAGCATTAGATATTATGTTCATCTAAATTCATCAATTGTGCTAAATTGATCAATTTTCGTTGTGATATGTGATATTTCCAGCATTAGATAGTATGTTCATCAATAGTTTAACTAATTTTTACATATAGGTGTATCCAAATTGCTTGAGACCTGCACAACTCGAGTGTGTTCAATCTGAAATTTAATATGATTTTGATATATTACATGTAGTTATGGGAGCTCAATCTTTTGATTCACATGTAAAATTAACAGTCCATGGTCAACTCTTTCTCGATGTTTTGCTTTCTGCTCTTTCAGCTACTTAGGTAGGTTATATGAGATCCTCATTAATGTGTTCTGATGGATTTTATCTCAATTTGGTGGCTATGTTATATGAATATTGTTGCACTTGCACATCGCTGAATTTAACTGCTGAATATGGAAGTGTTCCTTTTTCTGCTTTTTGCATTCATTATTCGAGAATTCAGATTTCTGCCGCTTGTAGAGCTCAGGGGTTGCTCGATTGTGTTAAAAAAAGACATGTGTCTTATGCCCCCAAGTTTAAGGGGTCTCATTTTTAATAATAATAGGTTATAAGTAATATTTTTTTTTAACAAATATTGAATATTATTTGTAAAAAAAGTAAACTTTTCATGAAAATGAAGGAATTAATAGAACAAATTTAACATATTTTGGAATATTATATCTCATGAAAAATAATTAAAATAAGAATGGTTATATTATCAATAGAAAACTAGAACAAATAAATTATATAAAAGTTATTAATAATTCAAGTTTAAGGCTCCCTTTGATTTTTACTTTAGGCCATTAATATGCTTGAGCCGCTCCTGAGAGCTCTAAAAAAGAAGTGCTCTCTACAAGTTTTTCAATGTTCAAATTCAAAATCATTAAATATTCAAACGCAAATTTATCCTAACAATTTTTTATCTTGTAACTACCTGGATGAATGTAGAAAACCCAGTTTGCATACAAAACAGTAGAAACAAAATAGAGAACTGATTTTTTCTTTCGGATCTAATATAGTCACTTCTGCTACACAATTTCATTTTATCATGTTGGTCATTCGTTAGGTAGCTTAAATGATGTTTTAATATAGGGAAAACGATCAAATATGCCCCTAATCTATTCAAAAAGGTCTAGATATACCCTTCGTTTAAAGTTGGGTTCACTGATGCCTTCGCCGTCCAACTTTTGGTCCAAATATGCCCTTATGGGCGTTAGTTGCCATGTTGGACAAATCCAACTCATTTTTCATTTCTTTAAATGCTACATGGAATTGCCATGTCATTTTGGCCTTACCTCATAACATTTATATGAAAGTGGAAAGATATTCTTCGGACTCATGAACACCTAATCCGGCCCATAAATCAACCCCTTTTAAATAAATTATCCGACCAATTTTCAATAATTTTGTTATTTTATTTTTTTTCGATAAATTACGAAAATGAGTAATGATAAATAATAAAATAGGAAAATATGAAAGTATAAAAATTAACACAAAAAATTCATAAATAATTATAGTAACCTTAAATTCAATTTAAACATTTTTTTTATTTTTTTCGATAAATCCCGAAATGAGTAATTAATTAAAAGTATGAAAAAATATAAAATTAACGCCAAAATTAAAAAATAAATACAGTAACCTTAAATTCAACATTTTTTTAATTTTTAATTTTTTCGATAATCCCAAAAATGAGTTTATTAAACAAAAAAGGGAAAGGGGTCAAATATGCCCCTAAACTATTCGAAAAGGTCTAGATATACCCTTCGTTTAAAGTTTGGTTCACTCATGCCCTCGCCGTTTAACTTTTGGTCCAAATATGCCCTTATGAGCGTTAGTTGTCATGTTGGACATATCCAACTCATTTTTCATTTCTTTAAATGCCACATGGAATCGTCATGTCATTTTGACCTTACCACATAACATTTATATGAAAATGGAAAGATTCGGACTCATAAACACCTAATCCGACCCATAAATCAGCTCCTTTTAAATTCACTATCCGACCCATTTTTAACAATTTTGTTTAATTTTATTATTGCGGTAAATCCTGAAAATGAGTAATTGATTAATAAAAAATAGGGAAAAAAATGAAAAAAATATAAAATTAACGCCAAAAATTCACAAATAAATATAATAACCTTAAATCTAAAATTTCAAATTTTTTAAATTTTTTTATTTTTTGATAAATCTCAAAAATGAGTAATTGATTAATAAAAAATATGAAAAGTTTTTTAAAAATATATTAAACGCCAAAAGTTCACAAATATATATAGTAACATTTCAATCTACAATTTTTTGTAAAATTTTTATATTTTTCGGCAAATCCCAAAAATGAGAAATTTTTTAATAAAAAGGAAAAAATATGAAAACAAAATAAAAAATATACGTCAAAATTCACAAATAAATATAGTAAACTTGAATTCAATAGTTTCAACAATTTTTTTTATCCTATATTTTTTTTTCCATATTTTCCTATTTTTTTATTTGTTAATTTTTTGCGTAAATTTTATATTTTTTGTTTAATAAACTCATTTTTGGGATTTATCGAAAAAATTAAAAATTAAAAAAATGTTGAATTTAAGGTTACTGTATTTATTTTTTAACTTTTGGCGTTAATTTTATATTTTTTTCATACTTTTAATTAATTACTCATTTCGGGATTTATCAAAAAAAATAAAAAAATAAAAAAAATGTTTAAATTGAATTTAAGGTTACTATAATTATTTATGAATTATTTGTGTTAATTTTTCTACTTTCATATTTTCCTATTTTATTATTAATCAATTACTCAATTTCGTAATTTATCGAACAAAATAAAAATTAACCAAAAATTATTGAAAATTGGTCGGATAATTTATTTAAAAGGGGGTTGATTTATGGGTTGGATTAGGTGTTTATGAGTCCGAAGAATATCTTCTCACTTTCATATAAATGTTATGAGGTAAGACCAAAATGACATGGCAATTCCATGTAGAATTTAAAGAAATGAAAAATGAGTTGGATTTGTCCAACATGGCAACTAACGCTCATAAGGGCATTGGACCAAAAGTTGGACAGCGAGGGCATCAGTGAACCCAACTTTAAACGAAGGGTATATCTAGACTTTTTCGAATAGTTTAGGGGCATATTTGATCTTTTTCCCAACAAAAAAATATAAAATTTACGCAAAAAATTCACAAATAAAAAAATAGGAAAATATGAAAAAAAAATATAGGATAAAAAAAATTGTTGAAACTATTGAATTCAAGTTTACTATATTTATTTGTGAATTTTGACGTATATTTTTTATTTTGTTTTCATATTATTTCCTTTTTATTAAAAAATTACTCATTTTTGGGATTTGCCGAAAAATATAAAAAAATTTAAAAAAAATTGTAGATTGAAATGTTACTATATATATTTGTGAACTTTTGGCGTTAATTTATATTTTTTTTATACTTTTCATATTTTTTATTAATCAATTACTCATTTTCGAGATTTATCGAAAAATAAAAATTTAAAAAAATTGAAATTTTAGATGTAAGGTTACTATATTTATTTGTGAATTTTTTGCGTTAATTTTATATTATTTTCATTTTTTTCCTATTTTTTATTAATCAATTACTCATTTTCAGGATTTACCGCAATAATAAAAATTAAACAAAATTGTTAAAAATGGGTCGGATAGTGAATTTAAAAGGAGCTGATTTATGGGTCGGATTAGGTGTTTATGAGTCCGAATATCTTTCCATTTTCATATAAATGTTATGTGGTAAGGTCAAAATGACATGACGATTTCATGTGGCATTTAAAGAAATGAAAAATGAGTTGGATATGTCCAACATAACAACTAACGCTCATAAGGGCATATTTGGACCAAAAGTTAAACGGCGAGGGCATGAGTGAACCAAACTTTAAACGGAGGGTATATCTAGACCTTTTCGATTAGTTTAGGGGCATATTTGACCCTTTTCCCTTTAATATGAGACTACTGCAAAAAATTCCTCCACCTTAAAGCATATTCGAACTCGCAAAACACGGCAGTCGCAACTGATTCGGGTAAATGCAGAAAGACAACACAAGCTGCTCAATTAGTTCTACTTTGTAAATACACAAAAATGAATAATGTGAATAGACTTCATCAATAGCCACACAAATTCAATTTATTTGCAGATTACCTTTATTTTAATTTATTGACAAACTAAAGTTCATCACAACAAAATAAGTATTGGACCCGTGCGAAGCACGGGCGGCTCTCCACTAGTACTTCAAGAAATGACCAAAAATAAATTATTGACATAAAATCTATTGTCATTAGATTTGTAGTTTACTTTTATTTTGTAAGAATTTATTGTTGTCATAGTGCATAACTTTTTTTGTATCATAAAAGGATAAAAATATTTTTATTTAAATTGGAGATGAGGAAATATTTTAATATAACTAAAATAATAAATAACATATGTGGGTGGTTAATTTTTCCGAAGATTGGGAAAAGAAAAAAAGCAATTCAGTATTTGATAGATAATTTTAAAATATTAACTAGATAATTGTTGTCCGTGCGCGCACGGACCCGATATTTATCTATTTGTGCATAAATTAGTTTGAAAATGAATTTACCCGAAAACTTCTTTAATGGATAGTTACATGCATCATTCATATGTTGACTACACTTTCTAGATGAATCATCTTTGTTTGAATCGTCGGTATATATACACATTTGAATTGTTGGTATATATGCAAATTGATGATAGAACTGACTTTGCGTATATGCACACTATTCACATATATCTATGAAAGCTGGTATCAACAAAAATAGCAACTCAGACGACTGGTATGTTTGTTGATGGTAGTCCTTTTGTTCTTCAATGTTGTTATTGTTGTGTGACGATTGATAACGTGCTTGATTAAAAAAAGGGGCACAGATATTTAATTATGAGTCACCGGTTAAAATAAAAGAAACGTTTAAATGATGGAGATAAATAGTGTAGCAACTCTAGAATTGACTTATTTATTGTCACGTAGCTTTTCAAGGCATCACCATCTTATAATTTATTTATTTTTGAGGTCGCTTGTGATTCAATAACCCCCTGAAAGGGAGCTAATAAGCTATGCTTCAGTTGAGAGAAATACAATTAACAATATGATAGCAAGACAAAAACATATGAATCTAAAAATCAATGAAAACCGAAAGAAGACCAGAGAAAGCATTATGAAAAAAAAAATGCTTTATTTAGTAGTTGAACTACAGTAGTATGATAATAACATAGCAAATACAAGAGGCACAAAATATATTTAACGAAAAAAGGACATATATACCCTCGAACTATCGTAAATGGTATGCATATACCTTTCGTCATACTTTAGGGACATTGGTGCTCCTTCAGTCCAAAAATTAGAGCATATATACCTTTTATGCTAACAGACATACACGTGTCACAATCTTATCCACCGATCCGATATTGGATCGATGGATAAGATTGTACCACGTGTCCCTATTTAGTATTTTATTAGAGCGAAGGACATATATACTCTAGTTTTTGGACGGCAGGGGCAACAATATCCCTAAAGTATGACGAAGGGTATTTGCATACCATTTGCGATAGTTCGAGATATATTTGTCCTATTTCCCTATAATGAATGCCTTCGAGAATTAAAATGCAAATATAATGGTGCAATAATGTTTGGTGAACCTTAAAATATATATATAGAATCCAAGCTTAGAAAACGTTCATTTTAAGTAGATTTTCAAGTTCAGTTTAAATACGACATGGTTTATCAAAAGTTTATTGATCAAGATTTCAAAGGTCACAGGAGGTCATTCTCATATGATTTTATAAGATTTTTAATACCTAAATATCAATTTATCAAAGCTCTAACTATAAATCCAAATGAATTTTAAGAGATGCACTTCATTTTTTACCTTTAAAGGATCAAAATATTATCATAAACCTTCAAGGAAAAATTAGTTAATTTTTATTAGAAAAATTTTAAAAAATCAGTCAATTAAGAAAGAAATAAATCCAAGAAGCTAAGACATAATAATCAAAGCAAGTAGAACAAAAACAGAGCACTGATAATTAGCAAATTAGCTTAGACAGCCATATAAATTTTAATTAAAAAAATGAATATAGGCTGAAAGAGTTGTAGCTAATCAAAATTTGAGGAATATTAGAGAGAAGACTATGAAAATCTGCAAAGAATAGATGTACCCATATCATAAACATCACGCATCTGAATCAACCTTCTATCAAAGCCACACAATCAAACGTAAGAAAAACAATGAAGAGAAAATAAAAAAAATAATGGAGAGAAACATAAAAGGGTGATTGCTTATTCACTTATTTTATACGTAACAATAGCCAAAAAAAATTAAAAAAATAATGGGTAGTTTATGAAATCAATTCTCAAAAAAAATAAAATATTAATTCATCAATAAATTTTGAAAATTGTCGCTATAACATAGAATCTGACGTTAATTTTGGATAGAGAAAAATATTTTTAATATTATTGCATATAACATTAAGTTAATATGATCATATAAATAATAATAATATTAGTTATATTTTTTTAAAAAAAAAATTACCAGAATAAATTTTATAAGTTTTTCTTAATTTAAAAATATTCGTACAAAGCGCGGGTACGTGTTCTAGTAATAATAACTAAAGATATTTCTAGAACTATTTAATTTTCTTGTTATGATTCGTGGTAGATTTTTGCTTGCATGAAATTACATATTTGCCTTTGATCATCATCATTCACTTCATATTTAGAAAGATATTTCTAAGATTATTTATTCTTGATAGATTTTTATTAAAATGAAATTATATTTTAATTCTTAGTCGTTTTTATTATAAATATATCATCCTATATATTTTTATTTGTAAAGTTACTTTTTAACATCTTTTTCTTTAATTTCAATCTAATATATATTATTAATTTATCACACTTATTTATTTCAAAGTATATTAATTAGAGCCAAAATAAATATGAAAATAGTTAATTCACAATAATTTTTTAAAATAAAAAGTAGGCGTTTTCGATACGCATAATGAATAGAAAATAAAATAAAATAAAAATTAAAGTAATAGTAAAATAGAGTAATAATGAAATATATATCACAATAACTCATAACAGAAAAGAAAGTGAAGTCATAACAAATTAAGTTAATGATAACAAGTAGAGTTTTAGGCTTAAAACATCCCTAAACAATGATGCAAACCTAAAGTATATCCTTGTGTTATTATAGACTCATTCTTTTTTTTTTCATATATTTTTTTTAAAGACTAAAGAAAATTCATCACATAAACTCATTATGCACAATTGGGTAGAATCAATTAGGTAATGAAAAGGAAAAAGATAGAGTAGTATTTGTTCGTCTCCTGTTTAAAACGTACATATTGTTCAACTCATTCTTTTTTTTTCTTTTTAAACTACCAGACCTTTTCATCAACACAAGTGGCTCTGATTTATAATGGAAAAAATCAGAGAATTTTATATTAATTCGTGTCATACCAATACTTTCAATTTCATTAGATCATTTTACCTAACACGTAAAAGATATTCTAACACTAGCTAAGCAGATCTTTGGTATTGTGTGTGGTTATTTGCTGTTCATCTCTTTCAAGATGAAGAGAACAAAAAATAATTATTTTCACTCGTCAATCACATTAATCAATTGAAACACTCTTGGATAGAGAAAAGTTATGGACTTAATTTTTGCTTTTATTTGTGAAGCACAACTATGTATAGTGTATACTACAAATAATGTGGGAATGAGGATTCAAACTTGGGCAGGTTGGAAAAATTATGTCTTTTTTCACTAATAGGCCAAGGGTCACATTTGTGTTAGTGGGTTCAAAATTTAATATATACATATAAATTTTAAAAACTAATTAAATATATATATATATATATATATATATATATATATATATATATATATATCGATATTTTTCAACGAAGTGGGTTCATGTGAACCCACTTGACCCTCTGTGGGCCCGCCCCTGATGGTGTAAAGAGATAAGTATATAGTTTCACAATCTAAAAACTCCAGGCTTTTCAGAAGGAAAGAAGATATTGTTGAAGACGAAAGGGAGAATAGAATAGGGATATTCGAGGTGGGGCAGTTAGGTTTTGACTGAAACTAAATAGAAGGATGACTTTTGTAATTATTGAATTAGTTTAGGAATGTTTTTTGTTTACTATAATAACACAAGGATGTATTTTAGGTTTGAATCATAGTTCAAGGATGTTTTTAGCCTAAAAATCTAACAAGTAATAACAATAACTTAAAAATGTTTCTAGAACTTTTTTGTTTTTTTTTAAAAAATAATTCTTGATAGATTTTTGTTGTTGTTTCATATTGGATTTTGGCTGAGAGACTTAATTGTAACTTGATAAAAAAATCTAACTCCATTAAAAGATGTCTTTTTGGTTCGTTACAAGGGAAGAATTTCATTGATGACGAACTGGTTTCCTCTGCGACAGTGACGGCAATCTCTGTTTTCTCCTCCTCGTCCTTGGCTGATGTGGTTAGCGGTGGAGCATTCACGAGAGCATCTTAGCAACTATTTCAACTCTGCTAAAGCCTTTTTGTTCAGGTTTTGGAAGTTGTTCAACTTTGCTGCTCTCTTCTTTAAAAAAGAACATCCAATAATTGAGGGTTCAAATTGGCAATGCCACACATCATTTTTGCATTGGTTTGAAGCTGAGTTTTAGTCATTCACGCGCTTCTCAGACTTGATATCATAACCTCTATAAAAATGGATTAAAATGGTGTATTTATAATGATTGAAAATGATTTCATGGGATAACATGACTCTCGCAAACATTAAGTGTCTACTTGAAAAACACGTACACGTTTGATGGGGTAACTATATATATATATTTATTTTTAAAATTAAATTTCACCTTATTCTCTTTATATATTTTCAATATTTTCCCCTTTTTTCATAAATTATTTGTTGTTTATTGCAAAATGCGCAAAACGCACAAATTGCAAGTGACAATTGTAAATAAAAGCTTTAATGAAGTTTAAAAGAAAAAAACTATAATGAAGTTTGTTTTTTCCTATATCTATTGTAAGTAAGATGGGATAAGTATTCACTTGTAAAGATCGAACACAATCTAAGTCCGAACTCCGAAGACTCTCAACCAATGACTCCAATTTACACTTACGGGATTGGATGTTTGTATTATCAGGAGCATATCAATTTTGTGGAATGAAAAATTTTATTATCAAAGCTAACTTATAGCATGATATTAGCTAGTGAAAATAATAAAAGTGTGTTGATGATCATGTGAAATCATTAGTATTTAGTTTTGATATCCTTACATGTTGATTAGGTATCAGATTGCTACTCAAACTTGACAAAAATCTTTTGAAAAATTCATTTAGACATTTTATCAAACAATTTAAGTGCACCATTTTACTTAATAATTTAGCACTCTATGTTTATTTTTTAGCCTTCGAAAATTCGTAATTGTAACTTGCTACTCACTATGACAATCATAATACATAAAATATATATATTTTTTCCCATTAAGTATTTTGACAACTTAAAGCACAAGCATACTTCAAAGTAAAGAAAGAAGAAAAAGTTAATTGATTTTCATGTCTTCCTATATTTATGTACTGCTCTGAAATAATCTTTTAATAAAAACGTTAGCCTCCTATGGTGATTTGCATATTGGCTTGAACATCGGACCAACAATATGCAATTCTTGTTTGTAAATTGTTGAACCTTGATACCTTGACTAGATTAATGAAGAAGAATAGGTAATCGTTCAAGTATATGAATTTTCTGCAATATCTTGAATAATCAAGATTTCTCTTAAAAGAAAGAGGAGAAGAGCGTAGTAATTTTTCCCCAGAAATGAATTTATTTTCTTTTTCACCTTATTCTATATTATAATTTATTTTTATTATTTTAAAAACTGTGTGGTTCACTTATCCACATCAGAGCATTTGTATATCACGTGTTTTAGTTAAAATATTCGAGAGTTTTTTGTTTAAATTCTTGATAGTTAGAGTGTCTCTTTGAGGACTATCAAAGTTAAAGGTCAAAGTTACAATTTAAAGCTAAGCTAAGATTATATATATAATTTTTCTACTATATAGAAATGCCAAGATATGGACGACCAAGGGCAAAAGAGTCATTTTTCTTAATAAAAAATCTTTTTTACTTTTCGAATATGCTTCTAAAAGAATAAGGTCTCCTTTTTCGTACCAGATAAATAGAAACACATATCTTCTGTTCCAATTCCAACTTAGAATAGGATTGCTTACTTTGATCTCTTCTGTTCAAGTTTTCAGTATGTTTTTATCATTTCCTTTTTGTTCTCTTTCAAATTTAACAACTTCATGCTTAGACTCGTGCTTGTTCTTTCTTCAATTTGAATGTCCTTACCAACAAAACTTGCCCACTGAAACTTGATAAAACATATGTTGTTTACTGCATTACATTTATTAGTTTCATGGGTTTCTTAAAAATTCATTCCTCCCCACTTTGTTTTTTTCCATTTGCAAAACTCAGTAAGTTCCTTTTCAGCGAATCAATCCACAACAGGAAAGTACACGAAGAAATATGTGGAAGATCTAAAAATTCGTTGGGAAATATTCTGAAGACTGAATGGTATTTATAGGCATGAATAATATATTCTGAAAGGTTGTAACCCTTTCAGAATTGACACGACCATTAATGAAAGGTTGCAAACTTTCAAATGGTATTGACTGTTTCTGAAAGTTTCAACCTTTCAGAACAGTGGTGGGAATTTTTAAATATAACGGAATTTAAAACGGGTCACGCGCGTGGATCCGAGTCGGGTCGGATTAACTAAAAAGTTAAAAAACATTTCGGTTAATTTCTGTTATCAACTAATTAATTGAAAATAATTTTTGGCCATTTAATTAATTAAATAAATAATTAAAATAAATTTGTCCAAAAAATTATCTCTCGATCAATCATTTGCCAAAATCGACGCCGACACCGAAGCCGAAGCCGAAGCCGAAGCGAGCGACGACGACGGCATGAGGGGGGTCCCTCTTTCGAACCCTTTTATCAATTAATAGGAGTGTTTATTTATTTAAACTCTCATATTTTCATTTCCATTACCGATGAGGGACTATTGCCTTTTTTTTTATTAAAGCATTAGAGAACTTTTCAAGTCCCAACCTTTCAAGTTCTAAACTTTTCAAATTCCTCACCTTCCCTCTATTTCCCATCAATTCTTGCTACATACCCAACAATCCCCCACATTGATGGGGAATAGTTATAACATAGGAATGCACGAACAATTGTGTACTTTACAAGCAAGGATTAATTGCATCTGGATAAGTAGGTTTCCCCTTGGACTTTCCGTAGTGAACATATGTCGGATATACTCGGTCAATCGGTAGATGTGATATCTTTGAACCATCAAACTTTGGTGTATACCTAGACAACCATATGTCACACAATTAACCCTTTACTGTTTATGATTCTTACGGTTGTGTTCGTTTCAGCCATGAACACCTCCTGGTTTAATGAGTGTATAGAGAATAGGCTTTTGACATAAATTTCTCTTTGAAGCGGCTTCCACTTCACACTCACAAAGGTGATTTCTAACCGTGTCATCTCGTAGATACACTATTTGGTCAAATCTACCAAACTTAGCAATTCATTAAAAACTTTAAGCTTTATTACCTCATTAACAAGCCTTAAAGTCTTAACCTTTTCCTGAACATTGTCTTCATCATGAGAATGGATTGAGTTAATTGACAATGTCGAACCGTCAGCCACAACTTTGTTTTTCTCTTTGAATCTAGCTCTTGGGATCTCCAGTCTATTAGATAGAGTTACCGTCATGCTGACTTGTCCTAAGCCGTAAACCCATTTCCTTAGATGATCTTTCAACTGCCTCTCTCACTAGGCCTTTCGTTAGTGGATCTGACACATTATCGCTTGACTTTACATAGTCAATTGTGATAATTCCACTAGAGAGCAGTTGTCTTATGGTGTTATGTCTACGTCGTATATGACGAGACTTCCCGTTGTACATAATGCTCCCTGCCCTACCTATTGCTGCTTGACTATCGCAATGTATGCAAATTGGTCCAACAGGTTTAGGCCAGAATGGAATATCCTCTAGGAAATTCCGGAGCCATTCCGCTTCTTCACCAACCTTATCCAAAGCAATGAATTCAGATTCCATTGTGGAGCGAGCAATACATGTCTGTTTGGAAGATTTCCAAGAGACAGCTCCTCCACCAAGTATAAATACATAACCACTCGTGGATTTTACATCATTTGACCCGGTGATCCAATTTGCATCACTATATCCTTCAATCACAGCAGGATATTTATTATAATGCAAAGCATAATGTTGTGTCCATTTTAGAAAACCCAACACACGTTTCATAGCCATCCAGTGAGTTTGATTCGGATTACTAGTGTAGCGACTCAGTTTACTAATAGCACATGCTATATCTGGTCGCGTGCAATTCATAATATACATCAAACTTCCCAACACTCTGGCATATTCCAATTGAGAGTCAATTTGACCTTCATTCTTTTTAAATGTACGACTTAAATCAATTGGAGTTTTGACTACATTGAAATTCAAGTAATTGAACTTATCCAATACTTTTTCAATATAATGAGATTGAGATAATGCTAGTCCCTGGGGAGTTCTGATAATCCTGACCCCTAAGATCAAATCAGCAACTCCTAAGTCTTTCATATCGAACTTGCTGGACAACATGCACTTAGTAGCATTTATATCGTCAATTTCTTTACTCATTATTAACATGTCATCAACATACAAACAAACAATGACTTCATGATTCATAACGTTTTTAATGTAAACACATTTATCACATTCGTTAATCTTGAATCCATTTGCCAACATTATTTGATCAAATTTAGCATGCCATTGTTTGGGTGCTTGCTTGAGTCCATAAAGTGACTTCACAAGTCTGCACACTTTCTTTTCTTTACCAGGAACTATAAACCCTTCAGGTTGTTCCATGTAAATTTCTTCCTCTAACTCTCCATTTAAGAAGGCTGTTTTTACATCCATTTGGTGGATTTTAAGATCATGCACTGTTGCTAGTGCTATTAACATCCTAATTGATGTTATCCTTGTTACTGGAGAGTATGTGTCAAAGTAGTCTAGACCTTCCTTTTGTCTGTACCCTTTGACTACCAGTCTAGCCTTATATTTGTCAATAGTCCCATCAGGTTTCATTTTCCTTTTAAAGATCCATTTTGATCCTAAAGGTTTATTTCCTGGAGGAAGATCTGTCAATTCCCAAGTGTGATTGCTTAAAATTGATTCAATCTCACTATTGACTGCTTCTTTCCAATAAGTTCACTGTGACGAAGACATAGCTGCTTTAAATGTTTGAGGTTCATTTTCAAGCAATAGTGCTACAAAATCTGGTCCGAAAGAAACAAATTTTCGTTGTCGAGTACTTCGCCTAGGTTCCTCACTAGTTAGAATATTTTCCATTGATTCTTCTCGTGGTCGTTTAGGTCTTTCACTTGTTGACTCACTTTCAATTTTATACGGATAAATGTTTTCAAAAAACTCTGCATTATCTGATTCAATTATCGTATTAACATGAATCTCAGGATTATCAGATTTGTGAACCAAAAATCGACAGGCTTTACTATTCACAGCATACCCAATAAAGACACAATCTATTGTTTTGGGTCCAATTTTAACCGTCTTAGGTAAAGGAACCTCTACCTTGACTAAACACCCCACACTTTGAAATATTTCAAGTTGGGTTTTCTTCCTTTCCACTACTCATATGGAATTGATTGTGCTTTTCGATGGGGTACTCTATTGAGTATTTTATTAGCTGTAAGGATGGCTTCCCCCCAAAGATTTCGCGGTGAACCAGAATTGATCATTAAGGCATTCATCATTTCCTTTAATGTTCTGTTCTTCCGTTCTGCCAAACCATTTGACTGTGGTGTATAAGGTGCAGTAGTTTGATGAATAATACCATATTCCAAACATATCTCTGCAAAAAGAGATTCATATTCTCCACCCCTATCACTCTGAATCATTTTTATCTTTAGATTCAATTGGTTTTCCACTTCATTTTTGTACTTCTTAAATGCATCAATTGCTTCATCCTTACTATTAAGCAAATATACATAGAAAAATCGAGTGCAGTCATCAATAAAAGTTATAAAATACTTTTTCCAACCACGAGATGATGTTGATTTCATATCGCATATATCTGTGTGAATTAAGTCTAAAGTTTTAGAATTTCTTTCAACAGACTTGTAAGGATGTTTAACAAACTTACTTTCCACGCAAATTTCACATTTCGACTTATCGCATTTAAAATCAGGCAATACTTCTAGATTAACCAATTTTCGCAAGGCTTTGTAATTTACATGTCCCAAACGGGCATGCCATAAATCACTTAACTCCAATAAGTAAACAAAAGCAGAATTTTTATTAATACTGTCAATAACCATTACATTTAGTTTGAAAAGACCCTCATTGAGGTAGCCCTTTCCTATGAACATTTCATTCTTACTTATTACAGCTTTATAACTAACTAGGACACACTTAAACCCGTTCTTAACGGGTAGTGCAGCAGAAACTAAATTTTTCCTAATAGTAGGGACATGCAGAACATTGTTTAAAGTCAACACTTTGTCGGATGTCATTTTCAACATTACTTTCCCAATTCCTGCAATCCTTGCTGTTGCTGTGTTTCCCATGAATAAATCTTCATCGTACTCAGCAGGAGTGTACGTTGCAAAGGCTTCTTTTGCAGAGCAAATATGTCTAGTAGCACCTGAGTCGAGAAACCACTCCTTGGGATTTCCAACTAAGTTACACTCTAATATCATTGCACACAAGTCATCAGCATCTTCCATCTTTTCCACGATGTTTGCTTGACTTTTGCCTTAGCCTTTGTTTTTGTCCTTTCTTGGAGCATGACAATCAGAAGATCTATGACCAGCCTTGCCACAATTATAACAGTTTCCTTTGAATTTCTTCTTGGCCTGTTCTGACTTCTGCCCGTTGGACTTCTTTCTCTTTTTGTCTTTGGTAGGAGCTTCTTCAACAATATTAACTCCAATGATTGTTGAACTCTTACGCGACTTCTTTTCGGCATTTCTGTTATCTTCCTCAATCTTGAGACGAATCACAAGATCTTCAAGCTTCATTTCATTACGCTTGTGCTTTAGATAATTCTTGAAATCATTCCACGAAGGAGGCAACTTCTCGATTATTGCAGCCACTTGAAAAACTTCATTTACTAACATATCTTCAGCAATCAGATCATGGAGAATAAGTTGAAGTTCCTGCACTTGTGATCCAACAGTTTTACTATCTACCATTTTATAGTCTAAAAACTTTGCGACCACAAATTTTTTCAAGCATGCATCTTCTTTCTTATATTTCTTCTCAAGTGCATTCCACAACTCTTTTGAAGTTTTTATTGCACTATAGACATTATATAAGTCATTCTCTAAAGCACTCAAAATGTAACCTTTACATAGGAAGTCTGACTGTTCCCATTCTTCAACAATCATAAATTTTTCTGTGTCTGGCATATCATCAGCAGGTACTGGAGTATCTTCACTTGTAAATTTCTGCAGACCAAGAGTGGTAAGCCAGAAAAATACTCGTTGCTGCCATCCTTTGAAATTCACACCTGTGAATTTACCCGGTTTCTCTGCTTGTGATACAAGAGTTCGGGTTGGTGCAGCAACAACCACTGTAACACCAGTGTTTTCCATTTTTGATAAACAAAATTGATACAATATAAGTAAGCTATAAATTATAATTGCAGACTTAAAGGAGTATAAAATCACAAAGATTTTTGTCTCCACCAGAAACACAGATTTATGTAATTTCATTAAGATTGTTGTCAATCTGCGTTAAGAAAATCAGAAATTACTGGTTGTAATAAATCATTCAGAAACACGAAGTAACTGAGATTTTAGAACCAGTAAATAAGATGAATAGAAATTTATTTGTAAAAAAATAATTTAATCTGTAAAACTTACCAGAATCTGGAATACTCTTTTTGATAATTTAGGAAGAAAATCAAGTCCACTGAATTCACAGTGTCCCCTTAAGGAAATTATTCCACTCTAGTATCCGAGGTTTGATTTGGAATATAACCTCCCAGGGTAAAATGATCTTAATCAATAGAGTATAGATACCAAAAACTCTACTGTCAGCGAATCAATCCACAGCAGGAAAGTACACGAAGAAATATGTGTTTTTAAGAAGAAGGAAGATCTGAAAATTCGTTGGGAAATATTCTGAAGACTGAATGGTACTTATAGGCAAGAATAATATATTCTGAAAGGTTGCAACCCTTTCAGAATTGACACGACCATTAATGAAAGGTTGCAAACTTTCAAATGGTATTGACTGTTCCTGAAAGTTGCAACCTTTCAGAATAGTGGCGGGAATTTTTAAATATAACGGAATTTAAAACGGGTCACGTGCGCGGATCCGAGTCGGGTCGAGTTAACTAAAAAGTTGAAAACATTTCGGTTAATTTCTGTTATCAACTAATTAATTGAAAATAATTTTTGGCCATTTAATTAATTAAATAAATAATTAAAATAAATTTGTCCAAAAAATTATCTCTCGATCGATCATTTGCCAAAGCCAAAGCCAAAGCCGAAGCCGTAGCTGAAGCCGAAGCGAGCGAGCGATGACGACGACGACGGCGCGAGGGGGGTCCCTCTTTCCAACCCTTTTAACAATTAATAGGAGTGTTTATTTATTTAAACTCTCCTATTTTCATTTCCATTACCGATGAGGGCCTATTGCCTTTTTTTTATTAAAGCATGAGAGGACTTTTCAAGTTCCCAACCTTTCAAGTTCTAAACTTTTCAAATTCCTCTCCTTCCCTCTATTTCCCATCAATTCTTGCTACATACCGAACATATAGTGTATAATACAAATAATATGGTAATGAGGATTCAAACTTGGGCAGGCTGGAAAAATTATGTTTTTTTCACTATTAGGCCAAGAGTCACACTTGTGTTAGTGGGTTCAAAATTTAATATATGCATATAAATTTTAAAAAATAATTATATATATATATATATATATATATATATATATATATATATATATATATATATATATATATATATATATATATAGTGATATTTTTCAACGAAGTGGATTCATGTAAACCCACTTGACCCTCTGTGGGCCCGCCTCTGATTGTGTAAAGAGATAAGTATATAGTTTCACTATCTAAAAACTCCAGGCTTTTCAGAAGGAAAGAAGATATTGTTGAAGACGAAAGGGAGAATAGAATAGGGATATTCGAGGTGGGGCAGTTAGGTTTTGACCGAAACTAAACAGAAGGATGACTTTTGTAATTATTGAATTAGTTTAGGGATGTTTTCTTTTTACTATAATAACACAAGGATGTATTTTAGGTTTGAATCATAGTTCAAGGATGTTTTTAGCCTAAAACTCTAACAAGTAATAACAATAACTTAAAAATGTTTCTATATCTTTTTTTAAAATAATTTTTGATAGATTTTGTTAGCATGAAATTATATTTTTGTCCATGATCATTATTCACTTTCATATATAGAAAGATGTTTCTAGAATTATATATATATATTTCTACTATATAAAAATGCCAAGTCATGGACGACCAAGAGCAAAAGAGTCATTCAGATATACTTCTAGAAGAATCGGGTCTCCTCTTTCCAACCAGATAAATAGAAACACATATCTTCTTTTCCAACTTAGAATAGGATTGGTTACTATTCTGTTCAAAGTTTTCGGTCGTTTTTTTTTTGTTCTCTTTCAAATTTACCAATTTCATACTTAGACTCGTGCTTGTTCTTTCTTCAATTTGAACGTCCTTACCAACAAGACTTGCCCACTAAAACTTGATAAAAACATATGTTGTTTACTGCTTTACATTTATTAGTTTCATTCATGGGTTTCTAAAAAAATCATTCCTCCCCACTTTGTTTTTTACCTTTTGCAAAACTCAGTAAGTTCCTTTTATCTCTTGCTTCCACTTTTATATGTATATCTTTCAATCTATTTGTATTTGTCATCATTTCGTAGGCTTCTCGATTATTCCTTCCCCCTCATCTCTCTATCTCTTGTGCTCTTTTCCGCTCCCAGATTTTTCTCTCTTTAAAATCTTTTTCTCTATCTAACTGTTCCCATACTCTCTTTTTCAGCTAATCCACGCTATTAAAATTGGGATTTTAAACATTATAATCGATCTCTCAAATCATGTCTAAACAGATTGTTCTTAATTTCTCCTTTCGGATTGTTCTTCAATAACCTCCTCTCTCTTTAAAAAAAATAGGAGAATCTGTAGCACCATTTGAGTATTTTGTATATTTTATCTGATGGAAAGAATCTGATGGTTTATTATGAATAATAATAATAATAATGTTAACCGGTTTAAGCAAGTAGAGAATAACGAGAAATTGGAGAGGTTGTTGTCATAGGAGAGTACAAGCGAGCAATGTCATACTACTTGTACTAGAGGTTCAGGGTTAGAAAAAGTAGTGTCTATATATATATATTTATATTAAACATATCTATAGTATACTACTTGTACTAAATTTACACCTAAAATTGCTAACAAAATTCTAACAAAATAAGACTTTATAGAGAACACAAATAGTACAATTTCCTTTGTATGAACTGAACTTCATCTCTAATTGGATAGTTATTATCCTTTTTGGGTGTATGTATGTGTTCATTAATAGAAGTTAGTAATAATTCCTTTCATTTATCCCAAAACCGACTACATAGTGCTTTTTTGAAGGTTAAAATTCCAGTGGAGTTAAAAAAAACTACATGTAATTTCTTTTTATGTACTCAAGGTTGGTAGGTAGAATTATTAGATACTTTTGTTGATATATTGTCAAGTTTAGTGCAAGCCTGCAAGGTGACTTGGACACTGACGATTGGATAACACTCTAAAAAGTTCTGTCATATCCTCCAACTCTAAAGACATTCAATTTCTCCCAAGGATAATATTATGTGAGGCGTTGCTTCTGTTCAAAGGTACAGTCTTATCCCTGCCTAGAATATATTCGAATTTTTCTAGTGTTTGCTTCTTTGAATCATTTCAAACCTTTTCAAATGGACGTTAAAAGTGTCTTTTAAATGGATTTATTAAAGAGAAGTTTTTGTTAAACAAACTCCTGGTTTCAAAAATCCCTCCTGTCGAAAGTTCTCTATGGTCTAAAACAAGCCGTAGAAGCTTGATATGAATGATTGAGAACTTTTCTTATAAAAAAATGATTTCCAAATAGAAAAATTGATACAAATTTTTTTTAAAAAGAATTTGATTCTTTCTTTCTTATTATTCAAATTTATGTTAATGATACTATATTTGGAAGCCCTAATCCTTATCTTTCTACGAATTTTGCAAATCTCATGAAAGGTGAATTTGAAATGAGTCTTATGAGTGAGCTCTCATTCTTTCTCGGTCTTCAAATTAAGCAGTCAAACAAAGGAATTTCTATAAATCAAGGTATTCAAAAGAGGTAATAAAAAAGATTGGAATGGAAAAAGGTAAAACTTTTGGAACTCCCATGAGACCCTCCATTGTCTAGAATCCAATATAACAGGAAAATAAGTTGACAAAAAACTTTATCGAGGAATGATCGGGTCTTCATATATCGCACTGCTAGTCGACCAAACATCATGTTCGGTGTTTGCAAATGTGCACGATTTCAGTATTCTCCAAAGGAATCACATCTCACCTCTTTGAAACTAATCATTTGATATATCATTAGAACCTCTGATATGGGGTTATGGTATCCTTATTATGAAAGTTTTGATTCAATTGGATTTTCATATGCTAAACTTGCAGGTGATAAAAATGACTAAAAAACACCAATGGGATATGCTAGTTTTGGGAAAATCTTTTATTTCCCGGCATAGAAAAAACAGACCTCTGTTGCCCTCTCAAATACCGAATCTTAGTATTTAGCGATTGGAAGTTGTGGTATCAACTATTTTGGATGATGCATCAACTCCTCGACTATGATTTATCCTTTGAGGTAATACCTATTTTTTGCGATAATACTAGTGTTATTAGTCTATCTAAATATATTGTGCATCATTCTAAAGCTAAACATATAGATAAAGCATCATGTTATTTGTGATCATGTCGAAAATGGTGAATTTGTGCTTGAATTTGTTGATTCTGAGAATATTTAGCCAATATCTTAACAAAATCTTTACTTGAGGAAATTTTTAGTGTCCTTCAAGAATATATTGCCATTACCTTACTTATTAATTAAGTACCAGTTTTCTTGGCATTACTCTTTCTTTAGGAATGTGATTAACACCTTGGGTGATCGCTAACCTTTGAATTACTTTGATTTAAGTTTCTTTTAGATGTTTCTATTTATATTTGGTGTTTTGTTCTTTTTCATTATGCTAAAGGGGGAGAAAATTTTCCACCACAATTTTAAGACAAGGGAACCAAGTTCAAAGTTCGACACAATCCCGAAGCTTTCAAGGCAGGGGGAGCCACACATACAAAGGGAGTTACACAAACTGCCATATCTCAGGGAAGTATAATTGTCTCTCCACACTCCATTTCAAATTGTGAATTAATTGTCATTATTAAAACTGGGCAGATAGACTCTTAATGTTATGTGAATTCTAATAAATGACACTTAACATAGTACTCATAATTCTCGCAGATATGGAGATCCAATAAGGAAAGGATCCAAACAAAACAACACCAACATGGAAATTAGCAATATATTATGGTCCTTACAATTAATTCATAAAGGAAAGGTAAAATCAAAGGGATTATAGAATCATTAATAGACGGACTAAAGATGGCAGCAGATCAATCAAGTAAATAAGTTGGCAGTAGATCAATCATGCAAATCGTGATTGATAGGAATCATAAATCAAGCCAAAAATAGTGCCAAGCCATGAAGAGATAAAGAAAGGAAATCAGATCAAGCTAAAGAATAAAGATAAAAGCTTCAGCACATAATCAAATCATATATGTCAAGAAGGAGGGAATGTCATTTACCATGCACATATCTAATATGGACATGGATCAACAAATCACCTCACTGATCAAGGGATTCCTCAAATCCTTGATTGAAGTATAACTCCCTTGGATTTTCCTTACGAGATCTTAAGTTTGTTCATATATATATACCCCTAAGACTTAGATGTAAAGTACGCATTACACTTAAACTTATATTTAAAGTTCTTTTACCTTTCTTAAAATTTTGTAGACACTTGAGTGAACAATTGTAATGAAAAGAAAAAGAAAGATTTGAGTGTATGTTATACAAGTAGAAATTGTGTTTAAGAAGAAGATTTGATTTGCATGTCATACGGGACTCTGAATTGTAACATTTTGTAACACCCAAGTTTTCAACAAACTTTTAAGGAAACCCTTATAACCCAAGAGTACTGGACTAGGCACCAAATCGGTGATCCGTACTAGTATAAAAATACTATGTGTTATTTACTTACCGCAAGTGTTTATTACGATTTATTTATTCTACTAATGTGCAAATGAGTCGAATGGACATTATAGAAAGTTGAATAAATGAATTTTAATTCACCCCCTCGTGACTTTCTGTGTTTAACTATTAAAATCACCTCTGTTGGTAGAATGTCAAACCTTACCGCTACACTTGTGGGTTTTCTGCAAGCGTTTAAAAATCAATTCGTAGATTTCCAAAACAACCTTGTATACTTTGATGTGTCTTGGCCTTGTGGAAAAACAATCCTATAGTTAAAGTTTTTTTTTTTTTTTTGAATTATTGAACAGTTTTCATGTCATTTACTAAGTATATGCATTTCCTAGTTTTTGACGTATTTTGCTTTATCTATTTGGTTCATGAGTGACGTATTTTGTATTGTGCTTTATCTATTTGGTTCATACTAGAGTTTTAAGGGTGGTCTGTTCCACCATCAAACTAGAAATTCTTAGAATTTAACGCAGCCTTGGAACAATACTATATAGAGAATGTGGGGAAGTAGCTGATCTTCAGATCTAATAATGGTCGATGATCTTTATAATAAACAATAAAATTATGTGATTGTATCGCGGTATGTGAGGTCTCTTGAAATATGAGTTAGAGCACGATGGAAGTCTCTGTGGCACATTCAGTGAGTCGTCAGCCAATGGAGAAAGTTGAAGGTGAAAACATAAGTATTGCTGAAGAATTTTTAGGGAAAGAGTAATGTTGAGAAATATTTGGTGATATATTCTTCCGCTGCCCCAATTATTAGTAATAAATAAGTCAACCACGAGAGAATACAAATATCAACATTGAAAACGTACCTACTCATGATAAAGAGAACAAAACATAATTATTTGAATAAACAAATAAACAGAAAAAAGGGGAAATAAAGTGCCTATTGATAAAGAGGAAAACAAATTTACCTGAAATAACAAAAAATAATAGCGACTCGTGATAAATAAAATGGAACAAAATAAGGTAGATAAAGACATATACAGTAAAGAGGGAAAACAGAGCAACTCTTGATAAATAAAGTGGAGAATTCTTTTTAACCATGTATTTGATTGAGGCACAAAAATGAGAAATAGATTAATGGGACAATGGCATGTTGGATATATCTATATAGATGAGTAATGTATTTGACTACTTTTGGAACATATGATAATAAAAGTAATGGAACTTGAGCGTTAAAAATGACTATTACAATGATCGAGGAAGGTTGACCAACAATCATACATTTTTTGGAGAGTTAAATTAGGGTTGAATCAATAAATTTAATTTTTCATAAATTAGTAATATTTAAGTAATACTGTAGGTCCAAAAAGGGTATACATATATATATATATATATACACACACACACATACATACATACCCATCAATTAGGTTTCGCTTCTTGCATAGGACATTTTCCCTCTCTTTTTAAATTTCTTTACTCTCTCGTTTCAATCATAGTTGCTAATCTCATTTAAAGTTTAACATGTAGACACATGATTCCTACATGGCATAATACGCAAGACACCACGTAGGATAAAAAATAACATGTTGGATGTCATGTAGGACGCATGTGTCTATTTATTTAACTTTATACAAATTTAAGTGTCTACTTGTGCACAACAAAAGTTGTAGGACATAAATGTGATTGGAAGCCAAGTTAAAGGGCATATTCATATATTATTCCTTTATATTATATATATACTTTAGAAAATAACCACTAAAATAAACTAATTATGTTCCATAGCTATAGTTTGCATATTTACGAGTTGTAGCTACAGTTTAAGCTGTCTCGTTTGTATTATTTGCGGATTTTTATGATGCTTAGGTTTGTATAATTCACGGGTACTTTTGTATAATTAAGTTATTTTTGTATAAACCCGAGATAACAAATTTATACAATTACAAACAAATTTATACAATTACAAACATCAAAAGTGTGAACAGTTAGATATACAGATTATATTAAACAAAATTTGAACTGTAGAAAGGTGTGGATTATACAAAATTAAAAAGCTTAGTCATGTAATTATAATTAAAAGTAGGTTGTGAATTATAATTAAGGCAAACTATAGTTATATTAACTAATTAACTAGTATATGTTTGCGGGTAATCATATATTTATATAATAGAAAATCTTAGGTCCGCTTACGTGGCGCCACCACAAACGAAGATTTCCTTTTAAAATTATTTATTTCCAAAACTAGCCCTCCCTTTCATGAAAAGTTGTGACTTTTATGAAAAATTGCAACTATGAAGAGTTGCGATTTTTATGAAAAGTCGCAACATTAATGAAGAGTTGCTACTTTTATGAAATGTTGTATGAAAGGTTGTGACATTTTTAAAGGATTGCAACTTTTCCAAATAGTTGTGTCATTTTTGATAAGGCACAATAAACATTTGTTTACATTATCTTAAGAAATGTTATTGTGAGTAACGTTTTATGAGTAAAACGTGACTCAAAATAGCGTATTATAAAATGTTGCTCACAGTAACATTTTTAGTGTAAAACGTTACTCACAGTAACATTTTTAAGTAAAACATTACTCACAGTAACGTTTCTCAACTTAACGCTTTCAACACACAATTAAATTTTTTAAAAATAAAATATACCCTAAAATGTTACTTTACAATTTATTTATACTAGTTTTGTAAAAACATTTAAATAAACGTACTATTTTGATAAATTGCTTTAAATAATGTCTTAATTTGGTCAAAAATTTCATTTTTATAGTCATTAATTTATACTTATGTTATTAAGAATAACTGATAAAGGTGTTATAATTTTTTTAATTAGTGTTTCTTATAACGGCCTCATTTGTTTGCACTTAATTGAGGTCTAAATCTTAATCATTCAGATTCAACCTATTAAGTACGTATGATTTTTAGGTTTGGATCTGAATCATTCAGATTAAGTCTGAAGAGGTCTGGATGAATCAGATATGTAGGAGATTCTTAACAATATTAAGACTCATTTAATAAGTTATCAAATAATAAATCATCGCTTCTATGCTGTAAGCGTGTCTTTTTATCTCATAACTAAAAACTTTTTTTCTCTCTTTTCTCAATCAAACACCATTTTCCCCCTCTTGAACTGGTAAATTTTCATAAATTCTTTCAAGTTTTTTTATATTAATTCTTGTATTGACTGTTTCAAGAAAACTGTTGGTGTATTGGTGTTTATCAATGTTTTTGAATGAAAAAAATTGTACTCCAAATCATGATTATTAAAACTATTAAAACATTTTTTATTTTATCAAAAGTGGTAAATTTTGTTGAAATGAAAATTTTATGATATTTTATTAATTTAATGTTAATTTCACATGCACATTCAGATATTGAAAACAATCATCATTAATTATGTAGTGTTCAGATTTATTGACCACATTTTAATATTCAAATATATATTCAGATCTAAACATCTAAATTTTAATGCAAATCTTAATATTCAGAGGTATATTCAGATTCAGACCTCTTAATCTTAATAGAAACAAATAAGGCCTACGTAATCTTATATGTTAATTAATGTCGTGTTTTAATTTTAATGACAATTATTTTTAAATATTATTTTATGAATTTCATGATATTAAATTGTCACACCAATTACTAGTTCTATAATTATAATAGAAGACTTTATATGAACTAACAGAAGTATGGTAGGTTATTTTCTTTTCCATTTGACTTTAACTTTACCAAAACGACAAAATTGAGGCATGGAGGCGGCTGCCGGAGGAGGATATAGGCTGAGTGATCTGCCGGAGCGGATTTTACTTCACATCCTCTCTAAGTTGTGGGAACCATCATACTCTCTACGGGACTCTTTTTCACTTTCCCCAATAGTCAAAATCAAAATGCCATTCTTGCTTACCTGGCCTAAATATGATGCCATGGACTGATCTCTTGACTCCAAGGTTCCACCAGATCAATTGATTGATCTGCTATCCTTGATTGAGGTATTGACGATTCATCAATAGTTGTTGTAATTGTAAGATAGATAAAATGATATTTTTATTTTGTTTTGTCCAGCTTCGGAAGAATTAGAAATGCAATATTAGAGGTTTTATATATTTCAACTATAGTACAAGTTTTAGAATTGATGAAATCAGAGATACTTCTCTGGAATTGCAACTCTAATACATGTTCTCAAATTCAGACGTATAGTCAATAGCAATTATAATACCTGGCCGTTTGGAGGTATATTGTGTCAAGTGTTTGATTTATGTTTAGTGTATTCTTGGAAAGCCAAGTGCAGAGAACATGACATTTAAAAAAACTTTTCTTACTGTGGCGTGATGATTGTTCCACTTCTCACAATTTGGGACATCGAATAGCATATCACTTGATTTCTCATTAGAATTTGAAATATAAGATATAAGATTAAACATCCTTACTATATATGCATAAATTTTTTAGATGTCATTACTATATATGCATAATTTATTAGATGTCGATAATATATATACATCAATTTTGCTCTTATTTAAGACATTTTCTCTTCTTTTTTTTTTTTTATTTTATTCTCTCTTTCTAATCCTAAAAAATTATAAAAGGGACTTTTGATAGTTCTGTGCACTGAATTTGAGTATATCATAGTTGATAGACCACCGTTACTCCATTTCAATTCGTCATTACCAAGGTTATCTATACTCCATGGGAAGGCAGAAGAAAGTCATGGCGGTGGCCAGAGGAGGAGACCGGCTGAGTGATCTGCCGGAGCCGATTCTAGTCTACATCCTCTCTATGTTGTGGGATGCAAAACAAGTTGTGCGAACCAGCCCACTCCCTACACGATGGCGATTTCTTTGGATGTCCGTTCCATTAAGTCTCTCTCACTTTCCCCTATGGTGGAAATCAAAATGACACTGTTGCTTACCTGGCATCCATCCATAAAGAGCTTTATTTTTGGAAATCTTGCAAGAAAATCAAGAGCTTTGGTGTCGGGGGCCTTAGGTATGATGAGATTTATTCTAAAGATGTTGATTTTTGGATACATTTTGCTACTAAAGTTGCAAATGTTGAATTCTTTTCACTTTCATTGATTACTGCAAGTCAACAAAATTATGAGTTTCCACAGTTTCGGTATAAAAACTCGTCGTTAAAGTAGTTGATTTTAAATCAATGTCAATTGAACCCTTGTGCTAGTGTTAATTGGAGTTATTTGGGTTTTCTTTCAATTGGGTTCATGGAATTGATGGATGGTGCTGTGGAAAAGGTATTATCTGGTTCCACTAACTTGGAACACTTGTTAAAAAAAAGTTTTGGGCATACAACGTCTGGAAAGTAGATCTGTGAAGATGACATTATTGACGATAGAAGAGTACAACGATAAGAATCATGATATTTGGCTTGAAATTATAGCCCCGCATGTTGAACATTTGGAAATCTGGGGATTGTGTAGTCAGATACGCATCGTGTAGAGAAATGTTTCTTCCCTTAATTATGCTATCCTTCATTTTCATTTTGATTTTAAGGTTGAGGAAAGAAACTTAGAGAAAGAGTTTACCTTTTTGAAGAAACTTCTTCATGGTGTTGCCCATGTCGAGTGTCTTGAACTGAATAGCTGGTGCATCAAGGTTTATTCATACTCTTCACTATCCATAATTCTTGATTTTTTTATTTGCTGTTGAATCATTACTATAGTAATATTAAGATCGTCACTACTTAGGATAATTTGATAACTAAGTTGCTAAGTGCTCTAGAGTAAAGAGTTCGCAATTGATAGAACAATGTATAAAATTTGGTTTGATTTACATTGATCGTACTTCAAGTCATGTTTATAGGGTTTCCAAGCGTTTAAGGGTAGTCTTTGGATTTTCAAACCAACCATGATTGATGTGGAAAATCACAGTTGTATAGTCAACGCTATTTTATGGGAATTATTCAACGGTTTGCATCTCATTTATCGAGTATGTCATATTTCCATGTTTTGACATATTCTACTTTATTTTTTTGGTTTATAAGTGCCTGTCCATTCTGAAGTTGAAAGGGTGGAAGTCTCCAACATCAAGCTGGAATTTATTGGACCTTCAAATGAATGAACGCCAGTTAGACTTCCCTAGAATTTCCAGCTTGCTACAGAGCTCATTGGATCTTGAGACATTGTTCATTGGTTTGCATGGGGATTCATCAAGAGTAAGTTTCTTTTAGATCCGTATTTCTATTACGAAAAGGGGGGGGGACTTGACTTCCTTACGTGTTAAAAAGATAAGTCCCTACAAGGAGGACTCCCATTTGTAATTTGAGACAAAAATAGGTTAAGTGCTTAATAAGCTTCACAAGTAATGTAGCTAACAAGGTGTCACTTTTGCTTTTTGCGGCTACAATGTTGCCTTAGTCTCTATGCATCTTCTTGATGCCTTTTATGATTAAACCAATCACAAAAAAGGAGCTTCACAACAATATATTCTTGTTTGTGGAGATTTCTCCTTTTACGGTGTTTTCACAAGAACTAAAAAGGAGAAAAAGTTATTTGTCTCACCATTTTCTCCTTTTTTTTCCTTTCTCAAAAAAAGGAGAAAAAGGTGAGACAAATAACATTTGAGTTGGCATAAGGATCAATCCGGGAAGTTCATTTTGTTGCACTGTTGGAGATAAGCTTTGGGTTTTCTTTCGAATTTTCCACTTGTCAATTATTAAGTTCCCTCTAGCTTCTCCCGGCAGTGAGTTAAGGCCAAAGATTTTCTTCTCTACATCCCATAGGTGATTGTACCCACCCCAGCTAAAGAATCAGACACACATAAACTTCACTATAAAATTGTGTCACTTTGATAAACTCTTTAGTATATTTTGTAATAAGTAAATAGTGCCAAAAAGTTTTTGTAACTCCCTTGACAACATTCACTATAAAATAAGTGAGGGCGGTCTTTGGCCCAAATGTTTCTAATACAATGTTCAAGACACCATAGGTGATTTTCTCAATCAAAATGATTTCTAAGTGAACTTTTGGAAATTGTTGGAAAAAGACGCTTCACAAATGATTGTTCTCACCTTCATGCGAGGGGGTAAATGATCAGATTTAATGAAGCTTTAAAACATTTTTATTGTTGTTTGCATGTACTACATTGTATGTAACATTTGCTAATCACTTTAGATGTTCCTTCAGTTTAAAAATTCTTGACTTTTTTATTGTATCCACAATCAACTCTTTGGCTTAAGGTTTTCATCTAAGGAGTGTAACTGGTTAACGTAGTGGTTTCTTTCCTACAAGACTAGCTGTTAACGTACACAAACAAGGGTAAAAAAATCCAGAGGTTTGAGACACATAACTTGAACGACTCATTTCCACATCTGAAGACTGTCGAGATCGTTAACCTTAGGGGACTACTAAGTGAAAATAAGTTTCTGCTGCCACTGGTAAAATATTTGGTCAAACATACTATCGTGCTAGAAAAGTTTGTCATTGTAGTATTATTATTAAGGAGTGATGCGTTTCCAGATCATGCTCAAATGACACAGGAGTTACTAAGCCTTCCAAGATCATCTCCACACATTTCAGTTGTCATTTCTCATCGATAACTTTTGGATTCTATCTTTTGAGCCAATTGCAACATCTCAAACTAATTTTGTAAAGAAAGCTAGCAGTGGAACCTTTGAAGGAAAAGCTTTTTTGTAAACTGAGAAGTCTATTGTAATATATCTATGGTTGTTGAAACATTCATGTTACTATATTTGTATGAACATATCGAGAAATTCTATCTATGGATAAACACTACTGTAAACTGATGCAAACCAAATAATAATAATTCACTCCCTTTGAAAGTTTTTTTTTCCATAAATGAATGTATAATCTCACTTAACCCTAAATTTATAATGTCAAACACGAAGGAATTACTATAACAAAAACAATTTTTAGCAGCAATAATTATATACATTAATAAAGAGTGTTAAATCTTTATAGGTATTAGTTAAGTGTTATTACATTAATTGTCGCTAAAGTCTTTAGGGACATATACAAAAAGTTTTAATTGCCGCAAAAAATACATATTTAGTGGCAATTGAGCTATTGTCGCTAAAGGCTTTAAGGACATATATAAAGAGTGTAAATTGCCGCTATTTTTTTATATATATTTTATGGTAATTAAGCTATTGTCGTTAAAGAGTGTCCCTAAAGATCATTTTTGATTTAGTGAATTGATTGGACAGTCAGAAGAATTTCAGAATTATCTCTAGAGAAAATTTCGCAAAGTCACTATATATAATGAACTTAATGAGGCTCCTTAGCTACAGTTTGCGTGTTTATGGGTTGTAAACTATATTTTAAGCTGCTATGAGCGACCTCATTTGTATAATTTTGGGATAAGGTAGAAGTACCCCTATACTATGACCGAAATATCAGAGACACATCTTAACTAAACAAAGGTCCTATTACCTCCGAACTTATTCAAAAAAATATAGACAAAATGTTCTTAATTGGTATTCTTAAAGTTCATTCAAAATCTTGTTGTTTTTGGGGTTTTGATGATTTGTTGAGATGAAATTGAGTAATTTGAGAGTCATTTTCAGTAGATTAGAGTGTAATTAATTTAACTAATTAAATGCAAGTGATTGGGAAAGAAACCGTTTGATTCTAGGAGAATTAGGGTGAGAAGCGAGCAAGGAAACTTGTTGGATTTTCTGGATTGGGCCCTGTCCAGAGCGCCCGAAACCCTCCTATGAGCTTTAGAGGCTGGCGCACCTTCACTCCTTTTCGAGGGATACTCTTGGGTACGAAGAAGGATATCCGAGCCTCCTTTACTATGTAAATCCCTCCATATTGGTTATGGCTGAAGCCGATCCTCTCCTTGGTACTTCACCTAGTGGCTAATCTCAAGTTTCTTCTCTCGACCGGATGGGATTATGTCACTAGAACATGTGAGGACTAACTAATCTAAGCTACTTCTAAACACCTAAAATTATTCCTAACATGATCATAAACTTTAATTCATAATTCAAATTCAAGGTAGAGTTGAGAGTTAAGTTTTTAGAATTCTTTTGAACGTTCTGAGAAAGTCCTTTTGATGAGTCTTCTACAACTCTGGTAACTTGTTCAAGACTCGAGCAAGTGAATTTGAGGATGAAGAGAATATATTCATGAGTCTGACTTGTCATCATGATATACTCTATGCCATGATTCAAAAGTCTTGAATTTATAATTCACATTAAAGAGAGTTAAGAGTAGAGTTCAAGAAAGCCTTTGAGTTCAATTGTGAATCCTTTGAGGTAAACTATCGATTTGAACTAAGTTCATAGAAAGTAAGTATGAGAATGAGAAGAGTTGTATTCACGAGTTCCATATTATTATGTAGACCTTCCAGTCGAGTCATTCATGCCCATAACTTCCACATGAACTCAATTTAGTTGAGTACCTTTGAGAGGAGTAGTATCTTCAAGTTCTAAGTCTTGAGTAATAAGTTTCTAACACATTTGAGTTTATATTTCTAATCATGGGACTATAACATGTTACCATGAAGTCATTGAGTTTAATTGTTCATGGTCATAATTCCGCATGAACCCTATAAGTCGAACAATCTTGAGATGAGAAGTGTCTTTGAGTCCTTGAATTGAGTCGTTCATGCTCACAATTCCGTATGACCCTCCCCCTATGTTCTACATCATGAAATCATCCATAAACATGAGATCACGAACCTTGAATCCATAATCAAATTCAAGGAAAGTTAAGAATATCAAAGTCAAGAGAAGTTAAGAGTCAAGTCTAGAAGTTAAGAGCGAGTCAAAGTAAAGTTTTCAAAAGTCTTTTACAAATGTTTTTAAAGTTCAAGTTGAGTAAAGAGTAAACATTGAAGTCTTTTCTTCAAAGAAGTATATGGGGACTATGTATTCCCAAAGAGTTTAAAAATGTTTTCACATTTGACAAAGAAAGGGAACATTGATTGTGAGAGAGATTTTAAGCTATGTTTTGAGTAATTATCTCAAACCAAAAAAAGAAGTTGTCATATGAGCTAAGTATATTTTTAGGAGTAGTATTGAGCACCGATACGGAGATGAGAGTTCATATTAACTCAATTATACATAAACCATGTATTCCTCATGGGTATTAAAGGATCATATTTTTTAGATGATCACTTAAGTTAAGCTGGTGAATCCACTAAGTAGAGCGTTCTATATGACGTCAAAGTATAAGACAGTTCTGGCAGCGTGGGAAAAACGTTGTATTACCACTTAGGCTCATAGTGATGGTTCTCGGTTAGAGAAACTCCTACAATAGTAATTGCATGGTTCCTCAAGCGGTTTTGCAGTATGAATGGGGGTATGAGACTTCATTCGTGCATTGCACAACTAGACTTTGAGAGGGATCATGATATGTCTTTTATGATATTATGATTATGAGTTGAAATCATGTTTAAACAACTTTTCTTTATATTGCACTTGTTTTAAACTGTTTTATATTGATATGAGTTCATTTAAGTATCAAGAGTTGAGTATTTCAAGTTGAATACCTTAAGTTGAGTATCTTGTGTAGATTGTGATTCATTAAGTCGAGTATCATATCTTTGAAGTTGAGTATATAATATTTGAAGTTGAGTATCTAATCTCTAAGTTTGAGTATCTTATCCTTGAGTACTTCTGAATTGAGTAAGTTAGTAGTTTTGAGTATCCTTAAGTACTTCTTGAGTTGAGTACGTTTGAAAAGAGGTAAGTATGTTTTTAGTTTTTTCAAGTTCAAGCTTATGTTATGTTTTAGAATTTCCCTAATTACATGCTCGTATATTCCACATACTGAGCCATTTGGCCTGCATCATTACATGATGCAGACACATGTATTCAAGATCATCAACAGGAGCTTCGTTGATACGTTTGAGAGTTCGAGTTAGCTATGATGAGCCTCCTTGCTTCCAGAAGATTTCAATTACCTTTCAATTATATTAGTTGTTAGGATGTTGTGGATCTTGTCCCGTCTTCCATCATTGTCATTTAGTGTTTAACTATCAAAATCACCTCTAATTTTCCTTTCATATTGAAATTTTATCTTGGTCAAGAGTTGGTAGATTATTCAAACCTTACCGCTACACTTGTGGGTTTTCTCCAAGTGTTTAAAAATCAATCCGCAGATACTCAAGACAACCTTGAATACTTTGATGTGGCTTATGGCAAAACAGTCCTATAGTTGAAGTTGTTTTTTTTTTTTTAATTATTGAACAATTTTCATGTCATTTACTATGTATGTTGCATTTCCTAGTTTTTGACATATTTTGCTTTATCTATTTGGTTCGTTAGTGCCTCTCCATACTAGAGTTTAAAGGATGGTCTGTTCCACCATCAAGCTGGAAATTCTTAGAACTTAAGGCAGCCTTTGAACAGTACGATATTAAGAATGTGGGGAAGTAGTTGATCTTCAAATGTAATAATGGTTGATGATCTTTATAATAAACGATAAAGATAAGTGATTCTATCGTGGTATGTGAGGTTTCTAGGAGTATGAGTTAGAGTATGATCATTTGTGTACCACTGGGTTCTTGCAAGTGGTTCAGCGATTTCAGTCTAGTGTAGACTCAACACAGTAATCAGTCACTAGAAAAATCAAACATAATATTATGTCGTAATGTAGTTGAAAGACCTGTATGCTTCTATCATAGGTAGAAAGCTATTTTTGTGGCAAGAGACTGAGCAACTGAGTTAAATTTATGGTTACAATGCAAATATCAATGTACTTTCATTTGACACCCAACATAATGATAAATGATTCGTCTCACCGTGATGCTCTCTTGAATTCTCTTAAATACTTCTATCACCCCATTCCCGCAGGGGCAAAGAACGACTGTGCTACCTGAATATATGGGGAATTAAGTTGGAATGGGAGAACACTCATTTTTGGGTGGGCTTACTAGTTAGATGCTTTAAGCAGTTATTCGTTCTGCACTTGGCTATTCAGCGTATACAGTAGGCATGATAATTGGTACACTAGAGGTGCACCTTTCTCATATTAGGGGAAGATCCTTTCAATACTCTAATGCTCATATCGGATATGAAATGAACTTTAGACCCTTAATTACTTGGATAAAGGTGATGAGTATTTGAACAAAACTATTAACGGAATGGACACTTTTAAACTAGAGTATTGACAATAGGAATATTTTATACTAAATAATTTTGAAAAGACATTTCTATTGAATTCTTTACCTAATTAAAGGACATTTTTTAAACCTTTTTTTTCATTTTTGTTTTAAATGTTTTGCTACTTTTTAATTTTGGGGTGGACTATTGCTTAGATGTTTTTAGTAGTTATTTACTCTGTACTTGGTTACTCAACATATATCATGGACACAATAATTGGTATACTAGAGGTGTGTCCTTTCTGATCCTCTCAGTGCACAAACGCTCACACTGAATGTAGACCGTACTATACATCCTTATTTAACTTGAGTCAAGGTGGTGGGTTTTTAACCAACTATTAACTAAATTATTTGAAATGACATTTCAATTCAATTTGACATCATTTGAGAATATCTTTTTTTATTATTATTATTTTCATTTTGCTTTCTTAAATGAAATTTCATTTTTTTCATTTTGCAGTATGTTTTTATTTATTTATTCATCATATATTATTATAAGTGGGAGGGACTCAAGTTAAAAGTTTAATTACGAAAATATTCATAAAAAGTAATAATCTTTGTGGACAAAAATGTAAATACACATTGACTATAATATTATATTCAACATTATTATTATATATTTATGAACAAAAAATATAAATACACATTAATTTAATAAATACTAATATATATACACGAAGGGTCGTCTTTCACTTTTTACGAAGTTTAGACTTTTATTGTTTCAATAAAGGGAGAAGATCAAGAGTTTTTCTTTCACCTTTTACGAAATTCGGATCTTTATTGCTTTAATAAAGGAAGAAAACTAAAAGTTGTAGTAGACGATAAAGGGTCACCATATGTGAATTTATAAAATTAATGTTTGTTAGGCATAATACATATATTGGACTTTAAACTTGACTTTAAATTTTAACTTTGACCTCCAACTTTCATAGTGCACAAATATGCACTTAACTATCCTACCTTTAAATAAATAAACACGCGATTTTGGAGCCAAAGAGAGTGAAATACAAATGCTCCCACGTGTATTAGTGAGTCACTCAATGGTTGTCAACTAAATAAATATTTTACACATTCACTTTAGAATTAAAAAAAATTAAAAAGAGATTTTGATTTGGAAATATAAAAATATATATAAAAGGGATTCGTTAAGGATAAACTTGTTATTTCAACATTTTTTACCGTTGCGAGCCTCGAAAATTACTCCTAACTCGCGCAAAATACGTCCACATCACGCGTTTTTCCAGGTAGGACTCGCGTGTTTATTTAGTAAAATGTTGGATAGTTAAAGTGTCGGTTTGTGCACTATGATAGTTGGAGATCAAAGTTAAAATTTGAAGATAACTTTAGGGTCTAATATATGTATTATGCCTATTTGTTATATGCATTCTTGTGTATCATTTTCATTTTTTTTCAAGACCATCTTGCTATTACAGTAAGTTCCCTTTTCAAGTTTCTTTCTTTGATTACTTTATGTTTCAACTTTTAGTAATTGTTATTACTATTCATTTACATGGGTTTGGACTGAATTTTAGATTGTAATATAAATTTTACAGGTGTTATGACAAACTACATGGCTAATAACAATGAGATTGATAAATATACTGATACAAAAAGTCAATTGTAGTCTACTGATGCACATTAATACATATTCTTTTGTAAAATTATATTAGTCATGTACATATTTTTAAATTAATCTGATATTAACCATTATCACTTGACATTATGTTCCAATAAGGTTGAATGATACATTTGATTTAGTAACATGGATCAATTACCACTTGACATTCTATTTTTTCTCCTTTTTTTTTTTGAGATCACCAGTATCTAATATGTCCATTGATCTTGAAATTGATAGAAATCTTAGCTCTTATAAATAATTTTTTATACGTGTTCTTGATTTTCTCATTTAGGTATTGAGGCTCTAATTAACTTTGTATATATATGACATAGAAGTTTTGCTATTTTTTTATCTGGATTTTTCATCATTTTTCTCTATTAAAAGGTCAAATTTCAATAATTCATACCTCTTCAGTTTCATAACCTATATTAATCTCCATAGTGTTCATTCCTTTTGTATTTATAACTCCCAAAATTAAATGTATATATTTGTCATAATTTAGTGTAATATTTCATGTATCCTAATATAAATGTAAATATGTAAAGCACATATTTGAATTAGATAGTGAGGTATAGTAGTTGACGTGTGTGTCACAACAAAAGATTATATGTTGTGTATATTGTCTTTTCTTGCTTTTTAGTATGCCTATATTCTTATACAGTATAGAAAATTTTCATATCACTATATTGACATGACTTTATATCACGTTTTTAGAAAAATAATTTTGATACAAATTTATTTATTGTGTGATAATGGTTCTTTTTACGTTATAAGTAATTAGTCTAATTTATTTTAGGAGCATGGATTTTTCAAAGTTCATCAAGTTGATACAATATGAAATGCTTTGTGCACTACTATTCTTACGTGTTCAACTGTTCTATGTGATACAATAGTTACTTTTATTTTAGGGGTTACATATTTTACAAAACAATATGTTGATTTTTCATATATTGTAAATATGTAATTTTGTTATTGAATAGTTTGTGATACTTATTGCCATCTGATTTTCTTAACATACCGAATATAATGTTTTCACGTAACTCACGCGTCAGGATTAGTACTATAATATATTGCAAAGACTTCAGATGAAGTGTGCTACGCTATACCGATTTCTTTGGATTTCCGTTCCAATATCACTCAGTTTCTCTTTCATAGTGCACATACATGCACTTTAACTGTCCTTCATTTAAATATACAAACACACGATTTTTGGAGCCAAAGAGAGTGAAATGCAAGAGCTCCCACGTGTATTATTGAGCCACTCAATGGCTACCAACTAATTAAATATTTTACTGGTTCATTGTAGAACTAAAAAAAATTAAAATTATATTTTAATTTGGAAATATAAAAATATATAAAAGAGGGATTCGTTAAGGATAAAGTATTCATTTCAGCATTTTTTTACCGTTGTGGTCAGGAAAATTACTCCTAACTCGCATAATATACATGCACCTCACGCGTTTTGACAGGTAGAACTTGCGTATTTATATATTAAAAGGTTGGATAGTTAAAGTGCATGTTTTTGCACTATGAAAGTTGGAAGTCAAAGTTAAAATTTGAAGGCAAATTTAGGGTCTAATATATGTATTATGCCTATTGTTATATGCATTCTTGTGTATTATTTTCATTTTTATTTAAGACCATCTTGCCATTACAGTAAGTTTCCTTTTCAAGTTTCTTTCTTTGATTACTTTATGTTTCAACTTTTAGTAATTGTTATTACTATTTATTTACATGGGTTTGGACTGAATTTTAGATTGTAATATCAATTTTACAAGTGTTATGACAAATTACAAGGCCAATAACAATGACATTGATAAATATATCGGTACAAAAAGTCAATTGTAGTCTAATGCATATTAATACATATTTTTTTTTTGTAATAAAACAATAGGTTGATTGTTCATATATTCCAAATTGTAATTTTGTTATTGAATAGTTTGTGATACTTATTGCTTTGTGATTTTATTAATATAATGTTTTAACGTAACTCAGGTGTGACCACTAGTACTTATATGAAATGTGCTAGGTTATTTTCTTCTCGTTTCCAATTTCGTGCAACTTTACCAAAACTGCAAAACTGAATATTGGTACTCCATGGAGACCCACAAGAAAATCATGTCCGGTTTCTTTGGATGTCCATTCAAGTATCACTCTGTTTCACTTTCCCCAATAGTGAAATTCAAAAACCGCCACTCTTGCTTACCTGGCTTATATATGTTGTCGTGGACTTGTCTGCTGATATCTTGCACTGCACAAGCTTTAAGCGTGGATTGAGTTTGAGACATTTTGCTTGGACTTATATTATGGAACCAATCCTTGTGCGTATCATTATGTGTTATTTGTGAAAATATATTCTCTAACCCTTGTTCCAGGAGTATACTAAAGTAGTGGGTCGAGGATCTTACTTGTGTGTCTATGCAGATACCACTGCAGAGGGGGAGACTAGTGGTTAACGAGTTCATTTGCATGGATTCGGTTACTGAGTTGAGCCTTTGCATTGTTCATGGATGGTAGTGCTTCATCTCTATCTAACTATTTATAACTTATGACTTGTTTTCATGCCCCCATTTGAACTCATTTTAACTCTAATAGATGCTCCATGGTCTTATTGTGGGATTTGAGCTAGAGATATATTATTTAACTAGTCTTTTCATTTCATTAATCGATATACAATTGTTGTTTTAATGAGTATTTATGTGTTTTGGAGTTGCACATATTTTATCTTTGTGGTTAAATGATTTGGTAAGTGTATGGATATTTGATACGCCCGACAAGTAGTGTTAGCAGGATCCCGTTGCACGAATCTGAGGTTGCTTCCATGAACAATCCACCAAGGTTATCAGGTAGTTTAGAATTCATGTTCTGTACTGCAAAACATTGTTTCTACCTGATCAATGTCCCTGTGAAAATACTACTTGATGTGAATAAAACTTCGAAAGAATGTAGTGTTAATCAGCTCCGAACAATATAGTTGAATGCTAATGTGAGTGTCATGTTTGAAACAACCTTATATTCTAGGTGCTAAAAAGCTTGTGTGATTGGTCAAATTGAACGTGTGATCTCGATTTAAATGAGGAATGGGAGGAAAATATTAAAAAAAAGATAGAGAATTGACTGATTTTCTATCCTCAAGTGAGGCATTGACGATTCATCAATAGCTAGTGTAATATTAAGATAGATAAAATGATATTTCTTTTGTCCAGCTTTGGAAGAATTTGAAATTCAATATTAGATGTTTCATATATATCAACTATAGTACAAGTTTTAGAATTGATGAAATCGGATATACTTATGTGGAATTGCAACTCTAATACATGTTCTCAAATTTAGACATATAGTCAATAGCAATTATAATACCTGGCCGTTTGGAGGTATTGTGTCAAATGTTTGATTTATGTTTAGTGTATTCTTTGGAAAGCCAAGTGCAGAGAATATCACATTTAAAAAAATTCTCTTATTGTGGCGTGATGATTGTTCAACTTCTCGCATTTTGGGACATCGAATAGCATATCACCTGATTTCTCATTGAAATTTGTAATATAAGATATAAGATTAAACATCTTTACTATATATGCATAATTTTTTAGATGTCATTACTATATATGCATAATTTATTAAATGTCGATAATATATATACATCAATTTTGCTTCTTATTTAAGACATTTTCTCTCTTTTTTTTCAATATATACTCTCTTTTTAATCCTAAAAATTTATAAAAGGGACTTTTGATAGTTTTGTGCGCAGACTTTGAGGATATCATAGTGGGTAGATCGCCGTTACTCCATTTAAACTCGTCATTACCAAGGTTATCTGTACTCTATGGGAAGGCTGAAGAAAGTCATGGCGGCGGCCAGAGGAGGAGACCGTCTTAGTGATCTTCCGGAGCCGATTCTACTCCACATCCTCTCTATGTTGTGGGATGCAAAACAAGTTGTGCGAACCAGCCTACTCTCTACACGATGGCGATTTCTTTGGATGTCCGTTCCATTAAACCTCTCTTTCCGTTTTCCCTATGCTGGAAATCAAAATGACACTGTTGCTTACCTGGCCTCCGTCCATAGAGAGCTTTATTATTGGAAATCTTGCAAGAAAATCAAGAGCTTTAGTATCGGGAGCTTTAGGTATGATGAGATTTATTCTAAAGATGTTGATTTATGGATACATTTTGCTACTAAAGTTGCAAATGTTGAATTCTTTTCACTTTCATTGAATACTGCAAGTCAACAAAATTATAAGTTTCCGCAGTTTGGGTATAAAAACTCATCGTTAAAGCAATTGATTTTAAATCATTGTCAATTGAACCCTTGTGCTAGTGTTAATTGGAGTAATTTGGCTTTTCTTTCAATTGGGTTCATAGAATTGACGGATGGTGCTATGGAAAAGGTATTATCTGGTTGCCCTAACTTGGAATACTTGGAATTAAAAAAGGTTTGGGGCATGCAACGTCTGGAAATTAGATCTGTGAAGATGACAATGTTGAGGATAGAAGAGTACTACAATAAGAATCATGATATTTGGCTTGAAATAATAGCTCCGCATGTTGAACATTTGG